>CM065598.1:36769540-36901904 GCA_033119425.1 Bufotes viridis
AATTTGTCCTCTCACCCCTTGTGAAAGTGAAAATGTGGGTGTAAATCAACTTTTTTCTGTAAAAATTGTAATTTTTCCTTTTCACAACTAAGTGTTTCCTAATTCTGTGATGCCTGATCGGTCAAAGTGCTCACTACAGACCTTGAAATATTCCTTGAAGGGGTGTAGTTTCCGCTGTAGGGCCACCTCATGGTGTCTTCATATGCGACATAGCTCCCAATTACAATTCCAGCTAAATCATCTCCAGGCAATGGAGTTTGGTGGTGAAAGCCCTGCAATACACCATATTTCCCACTAGAGGGCATGATAAAACTTGCTGCACATCTATTATACATTTATATAAATTTTCTGCCGAGGTCCATGTCTTATTTTTCTTGCAAGTTATAGGTGTCAAGCCATAAACCTTATGCAGCCAGAGGCATAAATATCTGCAGCAAGTGATTTTACAAGGCTACGTGGGCAGAAAGGGGAGATGTTTTGCTAGTTGGTGGTTTCACTCTTTTCTTGATTTCTTCTACTTCTGTTTCTTGATCACTTTTCTGCAAGAGATAGAAGTTCAGTATGGGTATTTTAACATATTGTTCCTAGTTTTTAGATTGGGTTTCCATGTACCAGTTGCCAAGATGGATTTTTCTACGACTTTCGTGTCGCAGTCGCCGCATGTCGCAGTGCAACACCATAGACCATCATTATAAAAATTGTTGCAGTGTAGTTGTGCCCTATGTGTCGCGCGACCTATTGTTGTGCGACACATGTCGTCGTGTAGCTCTAGCCTAAGCCCACAAATGTGTCTCTGCTCTCCTGCGTACATACCAAGTCCACCCGCTAATCTTCTCCCACCAATCCCAAGAACACGGAGTCTCCAAGTTGTAGCAAAGAAGGTGGCCACTCATGTCCTTTAGGGTTCATGCATACGACCGTGTGTATTTTGCGATCCACAAAAAAAAATGACTTTTTTTGCGGATTCATTGTAACAATGACTATCCTTGTGGGCAAAACGGACGAGAATAGGACATGATTTTGCAGAACGGACTTGGGGACATACAGATACGGAATGCACACAGAGTCATTTCTGTTTTTTGCAGCCCCATTAAAATGAATCGCTCCGCATACAGGCCCCAAAAACAGACACGGACAAAAATATGTTTGTGTGCATGAGCCCTTATAGTGAACTGCAGATATGGAGACAACTGAGCATGTTCACTGTGCTGTTTCCATATCCCTGCTTGGCTATAACTGAAAATGAACACTTACATGTAGCCAGAGGCATGACTACGGTATGTGGTGTGTAGAGGTTGTGGTTAAGGGCTCATGCACACGAATGTGTGCCAGCCTTTCCGTGCATTGGGAACCGGAATTGCGGTCCCCAATGCACGGGCAACATTCAATTGCGGAGGCACGGCCAGAAACACCACAGAACCACTCTGTAGTGCTTCCGTGGGGTTCCGCGCCATCCTTCCGCACCGCACATCCCGGATGCAAGATGCACATGGCCGGTGCCCATGTATTGCGGACTCGCTGTAAGCGGGCCGTACACGACCACGGCTGGCAGACGTTCGTGTGTATGAGTCCAAAATCTAGGCCTTACAACCTGAGAATCTAATAGCCAATCTGCCACACACGGGAATAGCAGTGTTCATATCCATGTACTGAGAGTTTTGTAATTATTAACCATATGTTGCAGTTTTTCGCTTGAATGCCGCTGACTCGCATGTGGTTTAGCCCAATTGAATGTCCTTTCTTGATGGGGCCACAGATACAATGGGAGGCAGAATTCGCTGGCAGAAACCATCGGGCTAAACAGGCCCTAAAATCACTAGGGCACATTTATCAAGTTCTCCTTTTTCTGGAGTTAAAAAGTTAAACAGGTGTATTATATATAATTCTTATAACACTTGTCTTTAATTTACGTCTCATTTATTATCTCTTAATAAATCAGGTTTTTCTGTATTGGTTTAAGGGCTCATGCACACAAACATATTTTGTTTCCGTGTCGTGTGCATAAGGGCCTAATTCTGATATCTAGTGGTTGTAGATGAAATTAGGCTCACGTCTCCATGAAAGTAGGCAAATGTGGCACAACTCACCACTCACAAATATACTTAACCAGGTACAAATTGGTCAGTCGGATGCTGAAATTAGGCTAAACCCAGAAATTATACAATTTAAACAAATATTAGGTAGCTCATAAAACTTAACTTTTAATCAAATCTATATAAATAAGGCCCGTAGTAATGTGATTAATATAAAAGACAACACTCTCTGCCGGAATGTCAGTTGTAGACCGCAGAGGATAAATTGAGGACCCTCTAGGGATAGCCAAAAATGTGGGATAGAGGAGAAACAGAGAGCAGAAGGACACAATACTGGGTCTCTTGCCCTGTTGGTCCCTACTGCTAACTCTGTAGGGTCTCACTATACATCCCTGAAGAGTCCCTAAAATCAATATGGACTGCCCAGCTTCGTCTAAAGAGATGAAAAAGAGAGAGTCCTCAAACACCTCAAAAGACGCTAGTAGTCACAAATCGCACTCTTCCTCCTGAGAACAGCCTGTGTTTGCAATGTCTCACTAAGTTATATCATGAAGGCACTAGCACAATTGCTGCTGTCAGTAGAGAGTACAATGAGAACACTTGACCGTGCACAATAGACTGGTAAATGTGCACTAAAACATTTAAAACAGGTCTAACCTGGTGTTCCGGTGTCAGGAGGAATTCACACAGGTCAACACGTACATAGAGGGATATATCGAGCATATGTTGATGCTCAAAACGACGCTCCAACGCTGCTTCATCTGCATCTGCCAATTCATCAGGGGACTGATATCTTTAGTAACCAAATAATGCCAAGATGTTGTTATGGCACTATTACACGCTCATGGGTAAGATTGATGAACATATTCTACACCCAGGAAAATCTCAAGTGAAAAGGTGCATATAAATGCTAACAAAACATAAGGATGCTAGCAAAGCATATCATCCACATTTCATACTAGTCAAATCACTAGCGATATATGCATGGATAACACTGGCAAAGTTCTGAGCAGCACTTCAATGATAACGGAAGACCGCTCAAGCAAGAGGATACTCATCTGAACGTCGATGCGTGTGAATCAGAGAGATGTCGTGCGGATGTCCTACATGGCGTCCTGCATGTGGCAGAAGCAGTTGGAGTATGCTGTCGGTTCGTTTAAAACGCCGCGTCATCCACAGCGTTCACGCCCCCATTACGACACGTGACCCGGTTACATGTGGCGTCACATGCTCACCGGCAGGTCACGTGATCGGACGTTTCACAAAGATACTGGCAGTATGGCGAAGCCCTTGAGATTATGCTTCCGCCCTTATGCTAACGTCACTGGTGGGCGGATCGCTAGCGATGTCGTGGGAAGGCCAACAAGGCCAAAGAGGGCGTTCTCCACGGCAGCGCTCTTTGGTATAGTAATTCCCTAATGGAACCATAAGGTTAGGGTCCATGGGGAAAGACAGAGTTTGTTTGGCATATTTCAAATATCACTAGGGTTGTAGTGAATCTGCAGGATTAGATACCCGAAAGACAGGTATTCAGATTAATCGATTAGTCTGCAAGAAGTTAAAATGCATGAAGCTAGCACAGTCTATAAGGAGGAGCCTTAGGGGATAAATATTATAATTGGAGGGCATTCTGCCAATTGGACCGCTCTATGGGGTTAACTGTCCACTTGAAGGGACCATGCTCATGGGACAAGTATTGGGGTTTGGCGGCTGTAGATGATACCAGCTTGGAACAGGAAGAACAACTGCTCTCAGGAAATTGTAGTCTTAAGAGAAATACACATTCAGATATTTATGGATCGATGAAGGCACCAAATAACATTTGGTCATTTAGTCCATCAGGAAATACAGTTTTAAGTTGGAAAATCCACCATGTTTCTCTCTGTAGGACCCTCTTGTCCCAATCCCCTCCACGTACTAGTCTTGGAACCACTTCAATCCCTACAAATTTCATCTTGGTACAGTCACCATTGTGTGCAGTGATGATGTGTTGGGCCAAGGATGTGTCCCTATTATTCCTGATGTCACCCAAATGTTCACCCACTCTTCGCCGTAGTTCACGGGTGGTTTTACCTATATATTCTAGGCCACACTCACAATTGGCCTTATAGATTACCCCTTTGTGCGGCAATTTACAAAGTTCCTGATCTGATATGTTCTACCCGTGACATTGCTACTAAAAGAGCGTCCTTGGGCAATGTGTGGACATACCACACAGCCACTACAGCGATAACATCCAGATGGACGGCTCAGCCAGGTCCCAGTTTTTCTTTCTTGATCGCTGAAGTGGCTGTGTACTAGTCGGTCCCGTAGGCTCACCACTCAAAACAGAGGCAGAAAAGTACACCAGCCCTGGAGTAGAGTAGAAATTAGGCTGCTTTTACGACTAAATCAGGTGCAAAATAAGGCACACCTACATAAATAGGTTGAAAAATAGGCACAAAAGTTAGAAATCCTCTGAATTAGGGCCCTTGCACACGACCATATGACCTCCGAGACATACGGTCCGTGAGTGGGCCATATGTCCTGAGCGGCATTGATCATGCGCACGGGAGCGTACAGCATCATAGATTACAATGATGCTGTGCACGTCAGGCGGCGTGCCGCTTAATTGTCCTGCACTCATAAGATCATATGAGTGGCAGGCAGCCCGACGTGCACATTGTAATCTATTATGCTTTACGCTCCCGTGCGCACAATCAATGCCGCTCTGGGACATATGGTCTGCTGACGGACGCACTGAGCCAGCATAGGGACTGTCGACTAGTTGGTGGCTGTCATTTAGGACAAATCGTCCAAATACCGTAGGTAGGGTTGGTGGTGTGGTGGATTTTAATTCTGCACTGTTCCCTACCCTTATGTTCTGTTTGATTCTGATCCTGTTTATTTTGTAACCATTGTTGAATACGCTTGCTATTTTGCCTAGTCTGTGCCCTGAAGACTTTTTTGAGTTCTCAAGTGATGCGTTCAGTGGTTCTTGTAACCTCTGAACGGGATTACTGTATTTACAGTGGCTGCACTGTGACAGCATTGTGTTTATCCCTACAATGAAATATCACTGTGTGCATGTGCAGTGACCCAGTGGTTTACTGCTAAACGGTTAGTGCCATAATGCTCTGGATCACTGCTAAAAGTAATGTTATTCCTGACAGGGCAATTTGCGGTCCCCAATGAACAAGCAACATCGGTGCGGTTTCTTCAGACAGATGCAGTCCGTGATCTGTCTGCACCACAAGAAAGTAGAACATGTCCTATTTTTTAATATTTATATATTGTTATTTTTTTGTGACACAGAGAGAAACCTCATGGTAGCACTCCTTAGTGCTTCCGTGGGATTCTCTGCCTCCGCTCTGCACTTTGTGGAGAGAAACTGAGCCCACAAACGCAGCAAATCGAATTTAATGTCTTTTGTGAGTTCTCTAAAGGGGCACACGCCCAAATCAATTCCCCCAACATGAAACACCAATACCCCCAGGCACGTATCTAACCTCGTAAACTTATGGAACTCCAGAAGAACTCCACAGCATTCCTCTCATCCTCAACCAGCGAATCACCGTCACCTCTCTCAGAAAACCCAGCTGTCTTCCGTCCGGCCTAACCGCATTATGCAACGCTCCCCAGAACACGTAAGAGTGCCCCATATTCCACAACAGGCATGCTGAAACACCTGCAAGGAACACAAAGTAGAACACATAAAAAACAACAACCCTCAACATGCCCTATTCCCGCAATAGACACCATTACCCCCTTTATAACCACACCGGCCTAACATAGGACCGGAACCGAATAGACTCCCATCAACCAATGCGACGAATGACATCCTCACCCAACCCCTCCTAGCCGCCTCAGTGGCTGCGCCAATCCGAAAAGAATGACCCCAAACAACCTGGGGTCTCTATCCAAACGTGCTAAACAAGCTTGCAGTCCCGCATTAACTGGAACCGCAAAAGGAACGACCCATCTCCATGAACCAACAACGGCCCATCACCCCCAAACTCCTTCCCCCAAAATCCCTAAGACACTGAAACAAGCACGAGACCGAACCCACTACCTGGATATAAAACAACCCACACCAACGTGCCTGTAAATATGACCCAAAACCATACCCACCCACCACATCGGTGAACAAATCCAGATCTGCTTCCGTCAGAAAGGACGCCCACACCTTCAAATCGTCCCGCATTTCCTGCACAAAGTGATGAGCAGTCTGAATCCCCCTGTCTCCTATGCCAACCTCCTACAAAAAATCTGTCCCATGGGCATAATACAACAGGCAAAAATAAGTTTCCCGACTAGGACTCCAACTCCTGAACCCGCAATTTTTTTCGCCCACATGCAGCCGACACCACCTGCCGCAGATTCTCAGCTTTATCCTCGGGCAACCTGCACTCCATAGCCACAGTATCTATGACTATCCCAAGAAAACTCAACGCCGTCATAGGGCCTTCCGTTTTTCCGACGCCAAGGGAACCCCAAAACGTTGGGACATGATTTAGAAAGAATGCAACTTGATGGAGCATCCCTTCAAACTCGCGGCCCAATGAATAAAAAGTCATCCAAATAATGGATAATCGAACCCCATCCCGACCACTCTTGTGCCACCCACTCCAAAAATTTACTAAATGTCTCAAAGTAGGCACACGAAACCAAACAACCCATGAGCAAACACCGATCAATGAAAAACAACGCAGCAAGTGCTGACAGTCCGGGTGCACTGGCAGAAGACGTAACGCTGCCTCAATATCCACTTTAGCCAGCAACGCTACCTGCTCATACTTCCGAACCCAAGAACAGCCTATCGATGTATACACCACCGAATCACAACTCCGACGCAATCCCGTCGTTAACCGAACCACCTTTTGGAAATGAAAGATGATGTATAAGGCGAAATTTATTAGGCTCTCTTTGGCACGACCCCCAAAGGCCACACCCTTAAATCCTGCATCAAAGCAAACATATACCTCCCTCTCGCCCCAACCTCCAAACACGGCTCCTCCTGATCTTTCCCCTTTTCTCCTTCCCTGTTAGCCGGACCGTCCGGTGATGTCCCAAACGCCCCACCTGCCCCCGCACCAACAGCCCCATGACCCCCCGGCCCAGCAGACCCCACTGTACCACCACTACCTGTCGCGCCCGACCCTTGTAAACCTCATTCCACCACCGGTGACCCCATCCCTGACCCTGTACTTACCAACCCCTTCACTAAATCCCTCAACCCCAATAACAACTCCCCAGTCCTCCCGCCACGGACACCCCTGCCCCCAAACCCCACCCCCCAAGACAAGCCACCGTTAATGAGGACTCCACATGTGTCTCACCTAGCTGCGTGGACGCTGTAATTCCACCAGCTGCATTGTGAGGTAGTGGAGCTTGACCGGCGCTGGTCTCCCTCTGGCCATCTTCCAATCTTCAGCACCTCCTGTGCCCCTTCCTGCTGCTGGTGCTGCCAGAGTGTGCAATTCTGAAGCTCGACCACTAGATGTCTCCCTTCTGGCAATCTTTCAATCTTCAGCAGCTCCTGTGCCTTGTCCTGATACTGGAGCTGCCAGAGCCTGCAGTTCTGCAGCTCGACCACTAGAGGCCACCACTGAACAGGGCCACCATCTTGACTGCGCCGTCCTGAGTAGTGTTGATCACGAATTTTCGAATTGCGACTTTTAATCGCGAATATCGGCACTTCGAGAATTCGCAAATATTAGTTTTTTTATAATGCCAGTTTATGCAAATTTGTATTCCAAATTTATGCAAATTTTTACATGCGAAAAGGATCCTATCCTGGACTCCTCTCCGCGCCAGACAAGGTGAGCCAGGCCTTGTCCCGCTTCCCCGCCGGCTGAGTCATAGGCGGGGTGTCCGGACTCCCGCTCAGGGTCCCGCCTTGCAATAGGATTCCTCCTGGCACGCGAACGCCTGTCTCCCTTGCTCCTACCTGCGCGTGTGCCGGAGGGTCCCCGCACAGATGCCTGAAGCCATTCAGGTCCCCTGCTTTCCGCTGCTGCCCGAAGCTGCGCCAGCAGCACTTCCACGGAGGACATCCTGGTGAAGACGCGCCAACAAAGAGTTATGCAGCAGCTCTGACAAGGGCTGCTGCCAATCCACTATCCCTACAAAATGGCCCTTTCCCGTCCGTGCCCCCTTTTTAAACCCTATACCCTTCCCCTAACGCACCCCCACCCCCACCGGCCTTACTAATTAACCCCATAGTCCCCGAACTTCACTCCTCCAAACCCCTGTCATGCCAGTCCTACTCCCAGGCTTGCAGCCCCAGGTCCAGCCTGTGCTAGAGTGATTGCACGCCTTTGGTCAATTCGAAAAGATTGCTTGTACCAAAGAAATGACTGAGGGAGGCCATCATTACAGTCACCTCCAGTATGCAGCCTTTTGGAAAAGCCTACTTTGTGCAGTACTTGAGAATTGTTCCTACTTCTTGTATTTGTACTGAAACCCCATCATCTATTTAGTAAAGAGAGACTTTAATTATTCTAACCAAACAGGTCTGGTATTTGCATCCACACTCCTGCCTTGCACCTAGAAACCCATCCACCTAATATCAGGGGCACACCAGTCACCACCAGGGAGGAGACTCCAAAAGTCCAGTGTTGTGCCCCTCTAACCACTGCACATTTTGCCTGGGGTAGTGCTGAGAGAGGGATTAGCCACTGTGAGGACTACAACCACCCTCGTTGCCACCACTACCACTCTCATCCTAACCGCACAGCACATGATCCAGGTTCTTTGACATAATGGTAAGCGATATTCTGTGCAGTGACATCGCTGTGTGCATTTTTAGGGGTGTTGCTATATGAGGAGTAGATGTTGCAGTTCTACTTGAGAACTTGTCCTTAATTTTTTCTTCTGCTGTGGGCCAGAACTACAACTCCCAGCATGCAAAGCCTGTCTATAGCTATCAGCCTACTGCAGGGCATGGTGGGAGTTGTAGTTTAGCAATAGCTGGAGAGCCGCACGTTGCCCATCACTGGCCTAGGTAAAAGCTGCATGAGGTTAGGATTATTAGGGAGACGAGAGGTATAAACAGCCCTAAAGAGACACCCAAGCCAAGGGCAAAAGGGTGATTTAACCCTTTCTTTTATAGAAATGTTGATGCAGATCTCGGTGCTGATTGGATTATGAGAAAGCTATATGGCAAAGAGACATCAACCTCTACGGACAAAATCTGTGAAACCTGAATGGAAAGACATTCACCTGGCGTCCACTTCTGTGGAAACACGTCCTGGAATTTTCTTGAGGATTTCAACTCCAAACAAGACGAACAGTTTGTCCATGATATTATTGATCTGCTGTTCCTCAGACCTAAAAAATAAAATCCATTAACACAATGAATATATGAAGCCAGACTCCGACAGTTTACGAATGAAATTTACTTCCCAACTTAAGTCAATAAGTGTTAATTGTGACATTACATTCAGATCCTGTCCTAATAAGAAGAGATTTCCAAAATTATATTCCACTACTTCCCCCTACAAAAGAGCGCACAGTCTCCCCACTACAGTCTAAAATCAATGGAGGCAATCAGAGCCGCTTCACTGGCATACAAAGCGGCACAATACACCACTGATGGAGCTGCGAGTATTTTCAGACTCCTCCAGATCGGTACTGTACAGTCTGTGGAGAAGAGAAGTTTGCTAGTTTTATATAATCATGCAGATTAAAGACGAGCAAAAAAAGGCTAAAGAATCAGTTCATCTCACTGGCAGGAGATCTTTTCTTGTCAGGGGGTGTGTCCCCCTACAGGTGAAGCAGCGGCGCCTGCCTGCGGATTGACAAGGCCACACATCAACCTTTTCCCTGCGCTGCTACAGCATAGAAGCACTGATTCAGCTTTGTGTAGGCGGAAGTGTAGCGGCGCATGCGCCGTCTACGCAATAGGGTTGCTCCATACTGCAAAACAGCGATCATTTTGCAATACTTTGATGCCCGATTCACTTTAATACCGACAGTCCAGTTTCAATTCTGAACAGCTACGGTGCAGATTAGTAGCAGTTCCCATTAGAGAAGATGACGCATGCACAACGTACTTAGCGTTCTGAGAAAGTGAAGGGAACGGTCTGGGAAAACAGGTATCTGTTGCCCAGCAGATTGCAGTGTGTGGGGGTGAATTTGTCTGCTTCAACCTGTGAGCTGGCTGAGAAGAAAGCAGGAAAGAGTGTTCATCTGTCGGTTATAGCTGCCATAGGATCTTTTTGTGAAGTCCATTATGGACCTTCTCCTCTTTAGAAGTGAATGGTAGATTGGCAGTGGGACTCTTCACTCCATCCCGGGTTTTTCCCTGGCTCACGGCCGTGGGTCATGTGGCTCGTTGGGAGCCAGATATATTCTTCAGAGAATAAGAGTGCATTACTAAGAACTAACATATCCTGTACCAACCACAGTAACCATTGTCACCTGGTTCAGCAGAACCCTAGCAGGGGTCTGGCAGCCGGACCCTCAGAGAGGGATTGTTCTGTGTATTAGCTAGTGGCTGAGGTGTTTATTTGTGCCTTTTGTTAAGTTTTATTTTTGGACTTTAACCTGCTTGTGTCCCCGTCTCATTTCATCCTTACCACCTGCCTACCAGAGCTACCCATGGAGTAAGTAGCGTGTCCCTCCCTTCCCACCAATGCAGCAGGGCAATGAAAATGTGGAGCCTGCCCGGAGTGGGGAGAATCATTGCCACGTAGGAGCAGAGGACTCCGCTTCCTGACATGCACCGCTTACCGAGCTATCTCCGCAGAGGCAGTGCTGCTGATCATCAGGTTGAAGTAAGATCACCCCATGTGTCCTCTGCTCGCACCCAGGCTGGGGATACGAGATACATATATTACCTGTCTACTTGTTCTCTTCCAGCTGTAAATTAGCGATCAGATCTGATAACAGCCACAGGATCCATGATCAGCGACTGAGAAGGTTTACAATCACCCAACCAATAATTTGCATATTGGGGAAAGTCAACAGCGCCCTATGGCACTATCCCTACAGTCACACTATACACCAGCAGGTTAAGATGACCCCACAGATGACCCCCAATGCCTGGCTATAGCTCTACTACCAGTCCCCCCATAAGTGTTACCATGGATGTTATACAAGGGATGTGGGGGAGTGATTATATATCTCATAGTGCCCCAGAGACATGTGACTGATCGCTGCTCCTCTTATAACGCTCCAGCACTGATATCCTCTAGAGCAGGCATGCTCAACCTGCGGCCCTCCAGCTGTTGTAAAACTACAACTCCCACGATGCCATTCTGTAAGATAATAGCTGTAGGCTGTCAGGGAATGATGGGAGTTGTAGTTTTGCAACAGCTGGAGGGCCGCTCTAGAGAGTTGCCAACTTACCATTATGCAAGATAAATAGGAGTCACTTATGAATGTGAGGCACATGGTGTTATTACTTTAGAACCTCCATGTGCCGCACATCGATAGTGACCCAAAACGAGCGCCACTAAACTTGCACCACAGGGTGACTATTGAGAGCCGGGCTAGTTGTCCAGCCTTGTCAAATTGCAGGTAGGACATCGCCACAGGTAAGGAGCTCCTGCTGATGAGAAATTGATTTGCTACAATCAATCCATTCATTCCTAATGCAGATGGGCACCTCATCCTGGTTATACCTGCCACGCTCCCTGGCACCAGCATCGCTCCTGATGCCCACACAGCCGCCGCTGCATCTTCCTGTTGCGGATCAAAAAAATCTTGCAACTGGGGGTTAGCCAATAGCAGGGCGTAAACCTTGCCAGCATCACCCACGATGCTAGGAAGGCTTGTCTCCGTCGTGGTCTGCTATTGGCAGCTGCTCCTCCGGCCGCTGGATGTTTTGATCTGCGTAACAGGGAGATGCAGCGGCGGCTGTGTGGGCATCAGGACCAAAGTGGGTGCCGGGGAGCGTGTAAGTATAACCAGGATGAGGTGCCTGGGCATCTTGGGGGGGGCATTGTAGAGGGTTGGATAACCCCTTTAAATAAATGTCCATTACAGCACAGCTTATTGGTCCAATACTCCAGTGTTAAATTACAGAATTTGAAGGAAATATTACTTAGCTTTTAAAGGGGTTGTGCAAAGTTTTGAAGTTATCGTCTATCCACAGGATAAGGGATAACCGATCAGTGGGAGTCTGGCCACTGGAGCCTTCACCATTCCCGAGAATGGGGGGACCTGTTCCCCAGATCTGGTGGGGTGGCCGATTGAGTGGCTGCCCCATTCATTCTCTATGGAGCCACAGGAAGTAAAGCGCTGCACTTTACCCTCCCTGGGAGTCCCATAGAGAATGACTGAAGCAGCAGCTCAACCTGCCACTTGATCAGATCAGGTGAACTGGACCCCTGTTCTTGGGATTGGTGGGGCCCCAGAGGTCAGACCACACCGATCAGTTAGTTATCTCCTATCCTTTGGATAAAGGACAACTTCAAAAACTTGGCAAGGCCCCTTTAAATAGCCCCCGCTGTCGCCAATCTATGTTAACTTTCCTGAAGTGATGGTGTGTGCATTTTGAAGTATATTGGTCTGCTAAATGCAGTGTGGCCATCTTGGATGACAGAGACTGGCATTCAACAGAACTGCAGCTAAAAAAGTGAAAAGAAGAGCACCAGGTATGTTCAGTCCCATCTTCAGTTTATGATTTTTCTGTTGAGTCCTTAAGACATCTGTAATATGGCTTCTTGAGTTTCCTCGACTGAATACGCTCTTAGTATTAAGATTGAGATCCGACCCAAAATCAATGAAGCCCACACACTATGACCTACACATTCAGACTAACCCATGTAAAAAGGGCTGTTTTAAACACTGGGCACCTGGCCTCTGCCGGCATGAAAGGTGGTGGGTATTAACCACTACAAAACACTGCAGCTGTGCCCGGAGTATGCTGGTGGTCTCATCGTATCTACAGTGGTTCACTGCCCATTACTTAGGAGGCCTCTCAGCTCTGCTTCTGCCTTGTCACCTTCTGCTGCAGCCCTGATGTTAGGACCTTACAGCTCCTGCTCTCCTACAGCACCAGCTATGCTCCAGGTGGAACCTGTGGAGATGTGGTCCTCACTGAAGGCCGGGAGCTGGAAACCACTAAATCACTAAACAATGGTCTTGCCAATTTACCTAGATCTACTGACGCACTGAAATGGGTTCTGCCAGACTAGGCGCGCAGCCCCCACCCCTGCCAGACTAGGCGCACAGCCCCCACCCCTGCCAGACTACTCGACTTCCCAAGCCCAATACGATGTGCACTGGAAAGATCACTCTTTGCAGGACTATTTCCGTCAACCCCATCATCCACACATGTACTCACCCGCCAAGCTTTTTGCCGTACTGGATGGCATCACTGACTAGCTGCTGGTATTCTGGCATCTGTGCTGCCGCCAAGATGAGTGATGGGTTAGTGGTGGCATCTTGCGGCTTGTATTCCTCAATAGCTGTGGGAGAGCAACAAGTTAGTGACAACTGGAAAAGCAAGACCAAACTGATCACCCAGCGATTAAAAGGTTCAGGAATCCATGAAATCAGGATTTAATCCTTTATCCTAAAAGCACCGCAGGCAGCTGTCATTTCTACCCTACAGCACCAGGAATCCACACACTCAGCATATTAGAAACAATCCTACAGACCGTGACCCTTAAAGGGCTCGTCACTCAATGGTCATTTACCACAGATCGTGACATGCTTGATTTGCATGGTGGTAAAGTCCACCGCTGTGCTGCAGTATCTGTCCTATGTGCCATACAACACGGCAGAGCGGTCTGGCATTGGCACCATTGCTTCCCACCACTTCTGAGTGGAAATGATCAAAATGGTTGATGTAAAAATGAAAATCCGAGATGATATAAATCATATAGCTTTTTAAAAGCTGGAACCAGCCATGTACCTCACATGGATCCAGAGATCTTACCATTCATTGCTCCAAACACTCTTAGATTCATTGCAGGCTGAAAGCTCAGGGGCGTGTGCTTTCTGCTGCAACTCTCTACCTTTGATCAGGGAGCAAGTCCTTTTTGCTGCAGCTCTCTTCCGGTAAGGCAGGGGCTACACTGGTCGCGGCCAGGATCAGAGTAGCGGTAATCCCATAGAAATGAATGGAATCGCCACGGCAGTTGCACGAAATCCAGCCGTGTTAGATTTCTGGCGACTGCCGCGGTAGTCCCATTCATTTCTATGGGATTACCGCTACTTCGATCCTGGCCGGGACAGGTATCGCCATGTAGCCCTTGCCTTACTGTCACAGTTTCTATCAGTAGATTGCTGGCTGGTAGTTGGATGGATCTGAGCATGTGCGGCCACCTCAGTAGGTGGACTTGCACATTAGTATACAGATTAAACACTAGGGGGCATCATTATAGCGAAGTACAGGGAATATCTCACAACTGGAACTTTTTTTCTCTTGAAAGTAAATTAAAAAAGTAATTCGTTTTTCATGCTGAATGACCTTAAAATATTTGATTGTGGCACAACCCCTTTAACCCTTTCAGCCCCGGAGATTTTTTTGCACTTTCGTTTTACGTACCCTGCCTTCCCAGAACCATAACTTATTTGTCTGTTCACGTAGCCATATGAGGACTTATTTTTTTGCGGGACAAGTTGTACTTTCCAACGCCACCATTTAATATTGCATATGATGTAGTGGGAAGCGGGGAAAAAATTCCAAATGGGGTGAAATTGCAAAAAAAAAAAAAAGTAATTCTACCACAGTTTTACAGGTTTTTTAATTACGACGATCAATGTACAATAAAACTTTTATTCTACAGATCAGTACGAATCCGACAATACCTTACATGTATAGTTTTTCTTGCGTTTTTGATTTAAAAAAATTAACTGGGAAAAAAAAAATCAGTTTTTTTGTCGCCATATTTTGACCCATATAACTTGTGTGATTACGGTGTGTGTACGGAGCTGTATGGGGGCTAATTTTTTGCGGGGCAATCTGAACTTTTCAATGATATTGTGGTGTGTGACTTTTTGATCACTTTTTATTTCATTTCTTGTAGAAAATGAAGCACCCAAAAGTGTCAAATTGTCCATTTGGACGCTTTTTTCCGTATGGGGAATATTTATACTATGGACATTTTCGCACATTTTAATACCCATGATGTGTATTTTTTTAGTTCTTTTATTTTGGGAAAAGGGGGATGGATTTGAATTTATGTTTTTTTATTTATTTTTTCACTTTTTTTATAGTTCCCACAGGGAACTATAACATGCCGTCATTAGATTGCCATTATCATGGACTCCAATGCACTTGCATTGGAATCTATGATCTTTTTACTGGTTTCATATGGAGCCCTATTACAGGCAAGGGCTCCATAGGAAATACTACACAGCAGCCTTGGGTCACTCAGACACGGGCTGCTGCATACACTATTGGTCAGGAAGGGGTTAAGACACGCCCAGTTTTCAGAACACTACCTGTGTCCGTTTTCCTAGCACATGCAAATAAGGCTACTTTCACATCAGTGTTGCGCTGTCTGGTTTTAAGATCCGGCACAGGCTGTCAAAACCGCAGCACAACGCTTCAGTCTTGTCCCCATTCATTGTCAATGGGGACAAAAATGAACTGAACGGCGTGCGCCAGAATGCATTTCGTTTTGTTGCATTCCTATGCCGGACAAAACCGCAGCGAGCAGCATTTCTGTGTGCGGCATGGGAAACTGAAGGAACTGAATCCAGCAACAAAAACTGCGCGAAATCTGGGGTCCTCCAGCCACAGCTCTCCCCGCACCCATCAGACAATGGGGGGGCATATCCTGGCGATATGCCCCCCTTGTTTGAGATGGGAATACCCCCTTTAAGTGAATTACATGGACTCCTTAGTCCAGTACATGGTGCAAAGGTCTGGAAATTCTGAGGTAGATTCCAAAATGTTACACAAGATAAAAATTTTTTGGGTGCAACAATATTGGAGTAATGACTTGTAATCCTGACGAATTTCTAATGGTGGAGTTCATCCTGCTAGATTGCTTGATGTGGAATGGAGACAGGTGTGTTCAGACAATATGAAGTCTTACTCACAGTGACTAGGCAGAAAGAGCGGGCACGGCTGCCAAAGGAGGAAGCAGGTCCCTCAATTAGGAAATGTAGGAAACCACAATGGTTTCATCAACCTGCTTCTAATCTGCAGTGTTCTGCTTCAATAATGTGACTGATCAGTCCATTACTGTCAGCATACCGCAAAACTAACCCCCGCTTTACTGTACCGCCATATAGTTCAGATTTCATACAGGGCTGCCTCCCCATGTCACATGAATCCGACAGAAGAATCGTGGTGAGTGCCATACACGGCAGCCCCACCTCACACTAGGAAGACCCTACAAGGCAGCAGCCCCTCACACTAGGGAGTCCCTACACAGCAGCACCCCCTCACACTAGGAAGACCCTACACAGCAGCACCCCCTCACACTAGGGAGTCCCTACACGGCAGCACCCCCTCACACTAGGGAGACCCTACAGGGCAGCACCCCCTCACACTAGGGAGACCCTACACGGTAGCCCCTACACGGCAGCAGCCCCTTACACTAGGGAGTCCCTACACGGCAGCACCCCCTCACACTAGGGAGACCCTACACGGTAGCCCCTACACGGCAGCAGCTCCTCACACTAGGAAGACCCTACACGGCAGCCCCTACAGAGTCTATGGACCTGAAGGTACAACCCTGTGCTGCTGTGCCATGTCTGAGGAACTGTATTTCCTCTCAGAGGCATTGCCTACAGTTACAATGGCTTTTTGTAAACAGGATGGCACTTTGCCCAACACAATTCAGGTAAATTAACCCCTCCAATCTTCATGTAGTATAAGACATGATGGGTCATATTTTTGTCTTAGTTAAGGACTGAGAAAAACCTCTAAGATCACAGGAATACTGAGGGAGATTTATGAAAACTGGTATAAAGTAGACCTGGCTTAGTCGCTCATAGCAACCAATCAGATTCCACCTTTCACTGTCCAAAGGAGCTGTCCAAAATGTAAGGTGGAAGCCGATTGTTTGCTATGGACAACTAAACCAGTTCTACTTTACACCAGGTTTAATAAATCTCCCCCACTAAGGACCAGTTCAGTTTTTAGAGCTGTTTTTGCACACCAAAGAATGCCTCTAAGCCGCCTCATTTAGTTCAATGGTGGGCAGCACTTGGTATTTTTCCAGGTGGAAAAAAACAAAAGCATGGTCCATCTTGGCACGAAATCTGCACCGATTATCTCAGGAAATTAAAGGGGTTATCCCAGGACTAATGTAAAAAATTAAAATCATATAGACGATGCCAGTCTCTTTCTAACAAAGCTAGAACCTGCCCTGGACCTCCCATGGATCCAGAGATCTCCCCATTCATTGCTCTGCTAGATTTATATCAAGCTGGCAGCTCAACGGGAGTGTCCTTTCTGCTGCAGCTCAGGGGGCGTGTCCATGATCTTCCTATCACAGCTCAGGAGGCAGCTGAAGGATGAAACTGAGCATGTGCGGCCATCTCAGTGAGCAGGTCAAAGAAATAAGTAAAAAAACAATCAGCAGGTGGCGCTATACAGAGATATTATTGAATAACTCAGTGGCTATACTGAATATTTAATTACATGCAATTGCAAAAATATTCAGATGCAGGCGATTGTTTGAAAACTAATTTTTCATGGGACAACCTGTTTAATGGGAAGCTGGAAAAAAAAAGCCATACATGGCTGCGCGCTTTCTGTGCCAAAAAAACACTAAGCAAAAATGCAGTCTTTTATTGAAGTAAACACCCATTAGTTAAATATGTTGAAAAACCACATCAAGAAAAACAAAACACGCAGAATTTTGTAAGTTGATTTCAAAATCCCTTGTGTGAACGTACCCTTAGGGGGTTGCAAGTCAGTAACTACAGGGGATGATCTTACTGTAAAACTCCGCATGTTAGAGGATCATCTGACTGGCCCCGTTACCACCGTGAACATGAGGCAGCCGCCGCCTGCTGATTATACGGATCACTCTGCTATGACGTACATGCACCACACGCATGTTTTTCTTTTTTACATACCCGAGCTAAGTCTACAATGGTCAGTGATGCGGGGCGGCTTCAGCTGTGGGTGACTCCTTGCCCCCAGGACTGAACTGCTGAGCGGGCACATTACTGGCAGAACACAGCGGCTCAGTCTGCTGTTGTAGACCCTGCAATGAACGACCAGTGCCAATGTTTCTGCCACTAATTCCCCAAAAATGCCATCCTGGCACGGAAGAGACCTGCAGAAAAAACACCCGATTTACATACAAGTGTTTCCAAATGGCCAGTGCAAGACATTGCGCCATAAGGCGGTGCTGCAAACCAGTTTGGTAACTAGATGTTACGCTTTCCATACAACAGGGAACTTGAGCAACTGTGATGAAAAAGTGACCAAGAATTTGAGGTTATTCTTCACCAGCAATGCAATGCTGAAAACCAGTACATGACTTCCAGTATAGAAGGGGGGCACCAGCCAAGCTGGACATGGTGGTGCAAGTGAGCAGCTGGCGGCTCACACCTGATGAAGGGCACTCATTATGCCCGAAACGTTGTAATATTAAATTGCACCACCATGTCCGGCTAAATAAATTCACTCAGCATACAAGAAATCTGGAGTGCTGTCTCATCTATCCTGAGGGTTATCACCTTTAATACTACATTTACTGATCATTTCAGATGATGCATAAGGCTGGGCTGTTTGCATTTTGGCCACATCATGGAAATGGTGCAGCCAAATTCACGCCTATATGCAGATAGGCAGTTTGCAAAACTGACTGCACCTAAAAGCAGCTGGATTGTTGGACTGTACCATCAGTCGCTTAAAAGCCATGACATCCATCAGCAGTGATGGCACAGCGCAGGTCCATTTAGAGGCTGGCACAAGCCCCACGCCCAGTGAGCACTCCTGGCCTGCACAGACATCACAGGATATAGATACATAGAACTGGAATATACCCCATGACTCTGCCGGCAGCACGCACTGGAATATACCCCGTGACTCTGCAGGCAGCACACACTGGAATATACCCCGTGACTCTGCAGGCAGCACACACTGGAATATACCCCGTGACTCTGCAGGCAGCACACACTGGAATATACCCGTGACTCTGCAGGCAGCACACACTGGAATATACCCCGTGACTCTGCAGGCAGCACACACTGGAATATACCCCGTGACTCTGCAGGCAGCACACACTGGAATATACCCCGTGACTCTGCAGGCAGCACACACTGGAATATACCCCGTGACTCTGCAGGCAGCACACACTGGAATATACCCGTGACTCTGCAGGCAGCACACACTGGAATATACCCGTGACTCTGCAGGCAGCACACACTGGAATATACCCGTGACTCTGCAGGCAGCACACACTGGAATATACCCCGTGACTCTGCAGGCAGCACACACTGGAATATACCCCGTGACTCTGCAGGCAGCACACACTGGAATATACCCGTGACTCTGCCGGCAGCACACACTGGAATATACCCGTGACTCTGCAGGCAGCACACACTGGAATATACCCCGTGACTCTGCAGGCAGCACACACTGGAATATACCCCGTGACTCTGCAGGCAGCACACACTGGAATATACCCCGTGACTCTGCAGGCAGCACACACTGGAATATACCCCGTGACTCTGCAGGCAGCACACACTGGAATATACCCGTGACTCTGCAGGCAGCACACACTGGAATATACCCCGTGACTCTGCAGGCAGCACACACTGGAATATACCCCGTGACTCTGCAGGCAGCACACACTGGAATATACCCCGTGACTCTGCAGGCAGCACACACTGGAACATACCCCGTGACTCTGCAGGCAGCACACACAGGAACATACCCCGTGACTCTGCAGGCAGCACGCACTGGAATATACCCCGTGACTCTGCAGGCAGCACGCACTGGAATATACCCCGTGACTCTGCAGGCAGCACGCACTGGAATATACCCCGTGACTCTGCAGGCAGCATGTACTGGAAACTCCTCTTGGGCACGGCATTTGCTGAGGTGATGCTAGCACAGCTTTCACGTAGTTTTGCATTATAAGCCTGGGCAGGGTCAGCACGTATTTGCTAGGAGCTGTACCACTCCTTTCTTACCAGGGCACATCAGGTGAGCTGGGTGCAGCGCCTCCCATCCTCCACCCCACTGCTGCCCCAATGGGCACCTTAAGGAGGCAATAAGAACGCAACTAGCATTGTGACTAATGCCTCAGGATTCTTACTGCCATCTACTCTACCAATCTGCAGTCTGGACACCATATTTATGTCACTTCTGCAACACTTGTCCTAATGTGCAAGGTTTGACACTTTAGGATAACATGCGGGACTACGGTCCTATATCCAATATGCTACCCTATGGTCAGGAACAGATGGGGCATCACTTCATGCAACATGTTCAGGATTTCTGCCATGTTCCAGCATTGCATCCGCCAGGATGAAGACTATGGCACACTTTCTTCGTAGAATGTCTAACCAGTAATAGTGGAAAGGAGGGAGTGGCAGCTCTCACCTGTTGAAACCAGTAGTCATCCAACAGACGAGCACCGACGGTGCACCCGATAGCAGCTAAACAGAAAGAAGAAAATCCAGCTCCAGCAGTGGATGAAATAGAATGAAATTTCAGTCTTTATTAGGAGTCTGTCATGAGGAAGGACTGTACATATTATCTGGTCCGAAACGCGTTGACAATACTGGCATGAATGGTGTCAATATGACTTGGAGATTTTAATAAAGACCGAAATTTCATTCTATTTCATCCACTGCTGGAGCTGGATTTCTCTCTTCTTTCTAACCAGTAATAGTCCACCACCTTCAGCAGTAAGTGTCCCCCAAATCAGCTCAAGAGCCCTGTCCGAAGGTCCATATAGTTCCACTGGCACATGGTGGGGGGCACTTGGGACCCTGCTGTATTAGAGTGTATTGGAGTACCCATCTGAATGGGTGCCATGTAATGCCACATTACCAATGCTGGGGACACTGGGGGCCACAGCCTTCATTGGTGGCAAAATCACTGGATAAAAAGTGGGGACAAATCTGCCTAATGGTTGATAAAAGGACAGCGAAGTGGGTCGCAATGTCCTCCGCGCAATTCCCCCAGAAGGGGGGCCCTGAACTCATGCCCACTAAATTATGTGGACTTTCTCCCCGATTTTGACATTAGCAGGTTTGGAATGGCAAAGCCCCTGCCCCATACTTTACATGCTGGCTATAGAGTGGCCCCAAACCAAGCGACAGGTCCCCTTTAAAAAGGTTTCATGGTAACCAAGCTTAAGGGATTTCCAAAATCCAGCGCCACTGCCCCTACCACTTCTCTGACTGCAGCCACCAACATACACCTGAGGCCGGCGACTGGCTGCAGTGGTATACTGGACATCACTGCTGCAGACAAAGCAATAGGTCACTGGCTGAAGCCTGGGGAAGAGGATGGAATGGCGGTGCTGAGGAGGTGAGCTCAACAGCTGCAATGCTATCAGCTCCCAGCATCCGTCCTCCATAAATAAAACCGCTCAGACAATCCCTTTAATTGTTTAATTAGGCTGTAATCCACTCGGAGTCCCTCAGGGTATATGTTCCCACGTGGCACACACACCGCAGCGCATCCTCAGCCCTGTACTGCAGCGCTGAAATTTAAAAACTCATCCACACAACTGGACCTATGGGGGTGTACGGGGAGCTGGTCCCCACCATGACCAGTAATTAAATCAGATGTTTTCAGCCATGGCCCTGCAGAGCATCTCAAGCCAGGAGCAGCTTCTCATTACAGGTCCGGCCAAGTGTGTCTGGTACCTGCATAACCCCTTTAAGTCACCCCTTACTTTGCCGTTCAAGGCTCCTGCATCCTTTCCTGCGCTGGTATAAGTGGCGGATATCTGTCACAGAATTCACCCTTCACAATGCAGAAGTTGAGCTCTGCTGCAAAAACCGTATGAATTGGCGGCCACACCTGCTGAAGAAAATTGCCAGCAGACTCGCCCCATGGTAACATCCTTACCATTTTCAAGATCTTCGTTTTCAGTCAATGAACAGAATCTTGTTTATGGACAATCACAGTACATTAATTAGCAAGTGCTCTGTAGTAACTTTGTCTACGTGGTAAATGTCATTTGCTGAAGTGGGAGGACCCCTTTAACTATCTAATAGTATCTACCTAAAGAACACATCAGCCCGCAGCCCCAGTCTGTCCCGATAGGAGCCCCCATCTTACAGATGTCAGAGCTTGGAGCCTCTGGAGAAGAAGGTTCTTATTCACTGACAGCAAACCGATTAAAAAAAGTTTTTGGCAAGTTACTTAAACACTTTATAATAAACACTTACAAGTTATTAGACGTCATTCACACAGCCATAATACGGACCTGTCACCTACACTGAACCTCATCTTATACGGAGGCTTACCGGGCGTATTACGGAGGCACCTGTCCCACCGCATATTGGTTCCGGGAGACTGGCACCAACTGGAAGGTAACATGAAGGCATATGGGGCCACTGGTATAGGGACTGGGCTAGATATGAGACTGTAGCCTCCACCAAGAAAGACTGCACTTCCTCCAAAGGACACACATGGCCCTTTGCCCAAGCCAACCAGTCAGCACTGGGGAGTCCTGGGGCACTGGTCAGCTGTAGATTAGATCTGCCTGGCAGGGGCAGCACGTGCAGGAGGGCAGGGAGCCAGGGAAGGTAAACACATGGATTACCAGTCGGCTGAGACTTGTGGTTCTCCAGCAGCCCCTGCATACACCGCACTGGAGGAAAGGGCCCACCACTCCTACAAGCAGAGCTCACCATTGAAGTCCCCAGTATCGGCCACCACCACCGTGTGCTTCTTCAGCTGTTCCAGCGCTGACTCCTCCATCTTCTGCTTCTTCACTGTGCAGTTGGACATCACAGGGGCTCAACCAGCACGGGGGGGATGTATATATAGCTGCGGCCGGGGAAGGGGCACGAGGGACTCAGCCAATGGGAGCGGAGGAGCGAAGGAGGAGCCGGTGTACGCGCCACACCACGGGAGCGAGCGACAGGGGCACCACCCACCAATCACAGAGCGCGCAGAGGACCACGTGCTCCGGGCCCGCCCCCTCACCTGCCGAGACGGGGTGGGTCGTAGGGAAGGCGAGAGTGACAGGCTGGTAGACCAATGAGAGGACAGACGGCAGCGTGACGTGACGTCTGCACGTTCTGCTCCTAGTCAGTGAGCAACTCCACTCTGACTCTAGCATCTACCGTCAGGGAGCAAAGTCTGTAAAGCGTGCGCGACATAGAAGGGGCAAAAAAAACTAAGAAATCAAGGGCAACTTGTAACAAAATGGAGCATGTGCGATAATGTGGCGGTTTATAGCCTACGTATTCGCACATGCGTTTTTTTTTTTTAGCCTGGTATAAGAGTGGAGCTAGGAGAGGTAGAAAGGTCCTTCTCAGGTTTAATTTACTATAGTGTCTGCTCCTAAGTTTTAGAGTAAAAAGCCTGTTTAGGAAACTATTTTTTTTCATAAGGCTCATTTACCATTTTTTTCACTCCTGTGTTTCCTATTTTCAGTAGTTTTCTAAATTTTGTCCGTCTTATTTATGTAGGTGTACGTCACAAGGTCCGCAGGGCGCTGGGACACGATCGCGGAGGAATCGGTGCACAATGGCTGCTCTTACCGACAGGCAGCCATGCCGGGTCAATGAAGACCGGCACATCGCAGCGCCGGAAGCTGTATACAGCTGCGGGGGACGTGACCGGTGCAGCTGAGCGCCGTGATTGGCCAGCGCTCCAGCCCTGGGAGAAGGAGACGCCCAGGGCAAAAGAAGATGTCTCCGCCCCAGGCAAAATTAGCCTCAGCGCCGGTACCGGGGGCTACAGCGGACAAACGGGGCGGCACCCAGGGATACAAGTAAGTGCAGGGTCATCCCAGGGTGCCGCTCTGCATGTATATACATTTGCCTAATAAACTGTGGACCAGTGAAAGGTCCTCTTTAACCCTTGATGTGTTGCAGAAAAAATAGATTAAAATCTGCTAAAAAAATGTGAAATTTTCCATTTTCCTTTAATTCTCGCGGGGCACCTAAAGGGTTAACAATGTTTGTAAAATCAGTTTTGAATAGCTTGAGGGGTGTAGTTTCTAAAATGGGGTAATTTATGGGTATGTAAATGTAAGCCCCAGAAAGTAACTTCATAACTGAACTGGTCCCGAAAAAATTGGGTTTTGGAAATTTTCTTAAAAATTTTAAGATTTGCTTCTAAACTTTTAAGGCCCCTTTCACACTTGTGTGTTAGCTTTCCGTCCTAGAGTTCTGTCCTCGGGGGCTCTAGGACGGAAAGATACTGATCAGGATTATCCCCATGCATTCTGAATGTAGAGAAATCCGTTCAGGATGCATCAGGATGTCTTCCGTTCAGTATGTGAACGTCTTTTGGACGGTGACAAAACCGTAGCATGCTGGGGATTTGTCTTCGTCCAAAAATCCTGAACACTTGCCGCAAGGACGGATCTGGAATTAATGCCCATTGAAAAGCATTAATCCGGATCCGACTTTAAGCCAAACGTCGTTTCGGCGCATCGCCGGATCCGACGTTTAGCTTTAAAGAATGGTAACCATGGCAGCCAGGACGCTACTAAAGTCCTGGCTGCCATGGAAAAGCATCTGATCAGCCTTTAATATGCTTTCTGTTGTCTTGCGTTGTGATGAATCTGGCGGGCATTTCCGGCGACGGAAGTGCACGCCGGATCCTCACAACGCAAGTGTCCCCAAAAAATTATTATAAATAAAAATGAAATATTTTGACTCAAATTTACCACTGTCATAAAGTACAATATGTGATGAGAAAAAATTCTCAGAAGGGCCTGGATAAGTAACAGCGTTTTAAAGTTATCACCACATAAAGTGACACAAAGACCCGGGTCCTTAAGGTGAAAAATGGCAGGGTCTTTAAGGGGTTAAAGAAGTTGTCCCGTCTGCGCTGTTCACTAACCTGTCTCCGCCGCAGCACCCTGCTTCCTAAACCTTCAGGATTGCGGGGGTTTACCGACAATTAGATTGATAGCACAGGCAAGCGGCGCACTGTTGATGTCATCGCAGTGCTTACCTGTACAGGCGCACTCCCGATACAGCTGCTAGCTGTTTCTGTTATCAGGGTCGCCAGCACGGGACTCCGACAGGGGCTTCACAACCGCTAGGCTGCTCCTAGATGCCCAGGAGCTGTTTAATTGGTTTCTATAGAGCGACAGAGAGGACGCCAGGATGGGAGATGACGCGCAAGTGCAAATATGCGTGGTTCCGGCCACCACAGCCCAGCCTAATTGAAAACAGAATTTGCCAATACCCCTGCCTGACAATCATTAGTCGCCGCCACATCCGCTTATCTAATCAGAAATCCGCCAGTAGTAGGGCACTATTGGGGTGATTTTATACTGTGGTGCAGGTGGCTAACTTTAAAAATGTAAATCACCCCCCACCTTTCCGTAGAATAAAAAAAAAAAATTTACTGTATTTTCTAGCGTATAACACTACTTTTTAACACATGAAAATCTACTCAAAAGTCGGGGGTCGTCTTATACGCCGGTATACTGCGTGCTGAAACTTAAGAGGACCTTTCACTGGTCCAACGGTTGTTAGATAATGATATGTATGTGTAGAGCGGCGCCCAGGGATCTCCCTGCACTTACTATTATCCCTGGGCGCCGCTCTACACATACAGTATATATCATTATCTAACAATTGTTGGACCAGTGAAAGGTCATCTTTACTTCCGAGCCGGACTGGAAGAAGCTGTCCTTCTCCAGCCTCAGGGACAGGCGCCCTCTAGCTGAGCCACCGTGCGCTGCATCCCGGCCAGTCGCTCCTGAAGCGGCCGCCTCTCCCTGCTCTCAGTGGTTTTCTCATGCTCGGATCGTCTGTTTAATTTTTATTTGGTGTGCGCTGGAAGAGGGGTAGTCTTATACGGCGAGTATAGCCCAAACCCCTTATTTTAACAGGAAAAGTAGGGGGTCGTCTTATACGCCGGAAAATACAGGTAAATGAAAAATATAAACATTATGGGCATCACTGCATTCAAAAAGATATAATTAAAATATAAAAATATTTTGCCAATACGGTGAATGGTGTAATGGAACAAAATAAAAATGGCCAATTCGCCATTTTTTCATCACTTCTCTTATCCAAAAAAATGAAATGAAATGTGATCGAAAAGTCACACACACTCCAAAATGGTATCAATAAAAACGACAGATTGTCCTGCAAGACAAAAAAAAAAAAAAAAGAGCCCCCGATGCAGCTCTATAGATAATACTATAAAGAAGTTATGGGGGTCAGAATATGGTGATGTAAAAAAAATATTTTTTTGCAGTTTTAATTTATTTTTACAATATTTAGACAAAAAAATCCATAAATATGTGGTATAGTTGTAATCGTAGTGACCCCGAGAATGAAGGGCACAGGTCAGTTTTGCCGTAAAGGGAATGCCGTGGGGACAAAAGCCGTAAAGCGGTAGAGGAATTGCGTTTTTTCCCCCGCTTCCCACTACATTGTATAACATATTAAATGGTGGCATTAGAAAGTACAACTTGTCACACTAAAAAATAAGCCCTCATACAGCTATGTGAACGGAAAAATAAAAAAGTTTTGGCTCAAGAAAGATATTGAAGAAAAATAAAAACCAAAAAACCTCTGTTATCCAAGGGGTTAAGATTGACATCAATTCTTAAAATATTGTCTACTGAACAATAGCCATGCACTGTGCAAATGTGGCATTTTATACGCTTACTGTTCTCTTTACATTGTATACGTGGTATATAATGGAATAATTACAGTGTATTATAAGGTCTCAGCGTGACACAGCATACCATTTGTTTACCAGCGTCCTGAATGCCAGGCAGAAGGAGTGCTGAGGAGAAGGCAGCCAGTCTCACAGCTTGCCAACACAGATCCTCCAGATAACCTGTATCTACATGCTTTGTGCAGCGATATATTTGCTATACCAGGGTGTATCCAGAGGTAGAAATCATAGATTGGACATTCACTGCTGCATATCAGAAGTTCCAGTATAGTGCAGCCATGCAGCAGGGAAAATGTATTATCCGGTTCATAAATTCATACCGTGGTCTTCAACGTGTTCGACACATGTCATATGTTTTTTTTTTGCATATGTTTGGGCAGTAGGCATTGGCATAGCTTTTTATCACTTTACTGAAAACCATAATCGATTATCCTTTTCCGTAATAGGGGTCTTAAGTACAACATAAGCCGCGCACTATAATGGGAGTAAATGGGGGGTTTATGCTATTGGGGCTTTATATTTCTTGGCGTATATGCTGAATGTAGTGCAAAAAAGATGTCCGAACTGAACCTTATACAGGAGCCATTGAGATAGGAACAATACAAGGCTGCAAAGTTACATGAAAAACAGTCTTTGCTGTAAGCTTTGAACTAAACATAAGGACATTGTCCTGATGGCAGGGGCTTAGCTAAAGGCTCATGGGCCCTGGTGCAAGAGTTAAGCTTGGTCCCCCCTTTACTCAGTTTTTTGTCGCCAGGGGCATGGAAGCACAGAGCCTTTATGCTGCCTGAAGCAAAAATTGAAATGGAACCCCCCTTGCCAAATTCTTAACCTAACCCCTTCCCTCCATCCAGAGGTGTAACTTGAAAGCATGCACTTTCTATAATACCATTGTCTTCTTATGCTGCACAAGGGTCTTTGGGCCCCCTCAGGCACCTGGGCCTGGTAGCGACTGCTACACCCTGCCTTACAGTTCCCTGGTATTCACCCTTTAGCCTCTGTGCAGGGATCCAATCAGGCCTCTACCTCCTGGATAGTCCTGCTGTAGTTGGCTGCTGAGTTGACCCACAATGGTCAGGGACACCGGTGCGAAGCACCAAGGGATCAGGCGAAATGTCTAGTCTGACTAAAGTCCAAGGTCAGGGTAGGCTGAGTTTGTGCTTAATCCAGGTATCAATTCCAGGTCGGGGCAAGAAGCAACACGAGAAACAGGCCAAAGTTCAAAACAAAAGACGAGAGGGCAAAATTGGTAGCCAGGCTAGGTATGGTTCACAGGTAGTCAGACATGAGATTACACATTAACTGCTTACTAGAAACTAGAAAACTTAAAGGGTTATTCCCATTTGCGTGTTTCATACTTACCTGCTCCCGGCGCGCCGTCCACTTCCTGGTTTTGGCAGGGGGCGGGATCCTTCTTAATTGAAGTCTTCTCCCTGCCGGGCCGCGCGCTGGACTGAACGCGCACGCCGCCGCGCATGCGCCCTGGTGACTTCTTCCTGGCAAGTATACTATACTGGCCAGAAAGAAGTCATCATAGCGTATGCGCGGCGGCGGCGTGCGCTTTCGGGAGTACGCGCCCGGCCAGGAGAAGAGAAGTCGTCTGCGCAAGCGCGGCCACCACGATTCCAGAGAAGAGCGGTGGCCGTAACCAGGGGAGACGGAAGACAACAATAAGGTAAGTATATGTTAATTATCTTCTAAGGGGTGGGAATAAGTTAATTAATTATATTTAGAAAAATGATCACTGTTAAATCATTAACAGAATTAACAGTGATCATTAAAATGGGAATACCCCTTTAAGCTCAGGCATCCGCTCACTGAGGAAGGTGTCTAATATACCTAGGGACAGCCAGCCATCGGCTGGGGAAAAGTTTGGATGTGTGCATGCTGTCCCTTTAAGAAAGCGCGCATGTACCCCCTAAAGAAACAGGTCCAGTGGACTGACAGGAGGCACGCAGGTCACAGCCTGCACAGATACACATGGATGTAGGTGGTTGGGAGCGCCGGCAGGATAGATGAGTCATGGTGAGCTGAGTGGGTAATGTGTCATTTGCCATCGCAACAAATAAGCATTATATGAAGAACCCTGCATTGCTATACGCTAGAACCCTAGGTTGGACCCCAGTAAGTGCAGCAGAGATGATAAAGTTTTGGGGACTCGTGCTGCATATGGGCGTTGTAAAAAAAACTAAATGTTAGGCAATATTGGAGTTCGGCCATTTTTTACCAGACTAGTAACACCATGACCCGGGAACGCCATTTAAGTCAATTAGGAAATTCCTACACTACAACAACAATGCACAGGGCCCACCCCAAAACAACCCAACATTTGACCGTCTGTTTAAAGGGGTTCTGCAGTTTGATACAACTGATGATCTATCCTCAGGATAGATCATCAGCATCTGATCGGCCGGGGTCTGACACCCGGGACCCCCGCCGATCAGCTGTTTGAGAAGGCAGCGGCGCTGCAGCAGCGCCGCGGCCTTCTCACTGTTTTCCTCTGCTAGAGCCCCGCCCAGTAACGTCACGACTTGTATCAAGTGGCGTGGGCGAGGCTAAGCTCTGTTCACTGAATGGAGCTTAGCCCCGCCCACGCCACTTGATACAAGTCGTGACGTTACTGGGCGGGGCTCTAGCAGAGGAAAACAGTGAGAAGGCCGCGGCGCTGCTGCAGTGCCGCTGCCTTCTCAAACAGCTGATCGGCGGGGGTCCCGGGTGTCAGACCCCGGCCGATCAGATGCTGATGATCTATCCTGAGGATAGATCATCAGTTGTATCAAACTGCAGAACCCCTTTAAGGTTAGGCCTGTCATTGACCACTTTAACACCAGGTTTGCTGAGGTGTACAATCCAGATAAAAATGTCTGTGTAGATGAGTCCCTATTACTCTTCGAATGGAGGATTAGATTCCGCCAGTACCTGCCTAGCAAACGGGCAAGGTATGGCATCAAGTTTTACAATCTCCGTGAGAGTAGCTCCGGTACACACACAAGTTCCGCATTTACGAAGGAAAGATTCCCGGCTAGAACCCCCAGAATGCCCCCCATCCTAGGAGTTAGTGGGAAGATCGTGTGGGACTTACTGCACCCACTGCTGGATAAGGGTTACCACCTCTATGTGGATAACTATTATACCAGCATACCAGAGGTACTGTGGTGTGCGGCACAGTGCACAAATCAGAGAGGCCTCCCTAGATCCCTGGTAGGGCAACCACTGAGAATGGGTGAAAGTATGGCTCTCCTCCATGAGAACATACTGGTGGTTAATGACAAGAGGGACGTCCTTGTACTGACCACCATTCACACTAACACCAGCTCCTCTTCCTGTACGAGGTACCACAACCACTGCCCTCAAACCAGTTTGTATCCTGGACTACAACAGGCACATGGGAGGGTTGGATCTTTCAGATCAACTTCTGAAGCCCTACAGTGCCACGCGAAAAACGAAAGTGTGGAACAAAAAGCTGGATGTACACATTGTACAGATGGCAATGTGCAATGCATACGTGCTATTTCATTCTGCAGGCCACACAGGAACTTTCCTTCAGTTCCAAGAGTTGGTTATCAAGGCCCTAATTTTTCAAACCCAGGCCGGGAAGGGGCCCAGTACTTCTGGAAGTCATGGTGCCCGTGTCGTACCAGGGCAACATTTTCTAGGTCAAGTCCCCCAGACAGCAAAGAAGGGAAGGACCCAAAAAAGATGCAGGGTGTGTTCCAAAAGGGGGATAAGGAAAGACACCATTTACCACTGCGAAACCTGCCCTGAAAAACCTGGCTTGTGCATGCAGGAGTGTTTTAAAATCTACCATTCATCCATGGAATATTAATTTAATTTCATCCATGATGCTCCCTGTAATATTTCCACTTTATATCTCTTTATATCTCTGATTTAGTCCACCTCGCTTGCATATCCACTGTCCAACAACCACTACATATTCTTTTCTGTGAGACAACTGTTAGGTCAAAAGTGCCCTTCTCACCCCTTAAAATGTTTGTATGAGGGTGCTCTTTCCAAAATGGGATCACTTTTTGGGGGTTTTATTTCTGGGGACCTCAGGAATTTTTTTAATGCGAAAATCCATGTCTGCTAAATCGGGTCAGCAAAATCCATATTACTGTAGAGCCCTGCTGTGCGCCCATACATCATTTTTTGAGCACATATGGGGTGTTGCCATATTCGGGGGGAAATTGGGAACAAAATGTGTGGTGAATTTTGTCCTCTCACCCCTTGTGAAAGTGAAAAATGTGGGTGTAAATCAACTTTTTTTCTGTAAAAAATTGTAATTTTTCCTTTTCACAACTAAGTGTTTCCTAATTCTGTGATGCCTGATCGGTCAAAGTGCTCACTACAGACCTTGAAATATTCCTTGAAGGGGTGTAGTTTCCGCTGTAGGGCCACCTCATGGTGTCTTCATATGCGACATAGCTCCCAATTACAATTCCAGCTAAATCATCTCCAGGCAATGGAGTTTGGTGGTGAAAGCCCTGCAATACACCATATTTCCCACTAGAGGGCATGATAAAACTTGCTGCACATCTATTATACATTTATATAAATTTTCTGCCGAGGTCCATGTCTTATTTTTCTTGCAAGTTATAGGTGTCAAGCCATAAACCTTATGCAGCCAGAGGCATAAATATCTGCAGCAAGTGATTTTACAAGGCTACGTGGGCAGAAAGGGGAGATGTTTTGCTAGTTGGTGGTTTCACTCTTTTCTTGATTTCTTCTACTTCTGTTTCTTGATCACTTTTCTGCAAGAGATAGAAGTTCAGTATGGGTATTTTAACATATTGTTCCTAGTTTTTAGATTGGGTTTCCATGTACCAGTTGCCAAGATGGATTTTTCTACGACTTTCGTGTCGCAGTCGCCGCATGTCGCAGTGCAACACCATAGACCATCATTATAAAAATTGTTGCAGTGTAGTTGTGCCCTATGTGTCGCGCGACCTATTGTTGTGCGACACATGTCGTCGTGTAGCTCTAGCCTAAGCCCACAAATGTGTCTCTGCTCTCCTGCGTACATACCAAGTCCACCCGCTAATCTTCTCCCACCAATCCCAAGAACACGGAGTCTCCAAGTTGTAGCAAAGAAGGTGGCCACTCATGTCCTTTAGGGTTCATGCATACGACCGTGTGTATTTTGCGATCCACAAAAAAAAATGACTTTTTTTGCGGATTCATTGTAACAATGACTATCCTTGTGGGCAAAACGGACGAGAATAGGACATGATTTTGCAGAACGGACTTGGGGACATACAGATACGGAATGCACACAGAGTCATTTCTGTTTTTGCAGCCCCATTAAAATGAATCGTTCCGCATACAGGCCCCAAAAAACAGACACGGACAAAAATATGTTTGTGTGCATGAGCCCTTATAGTGAACTGCAGATATGGAGACAACTGAGCATGTTCACTGTGCTGTTTCCATATCCCTGCTTGGCTATAACTGAAAATGAACACTTACATGTAGCCAGAGGCATGACTACGGTATGTGGTGTGTAGAGGTTGTGGTTAAGGGCTCATGCACACGAATGTGTGCCAGCCTTTCCGTGCATTGGGAACCGGAATTGCGGTCCCCAATGCACGGGCAACATTCAATTGCGGAGGCACGGCCAGAAACACCACAGAACCACTCTGTAGTGCTTCCGTGGGGTTCCGCGCCATCCTTCCGCACCGCACATCCCGGATGCAAGATGCACATGGCCGGTGCCCATGTATTGCGGACTCGCTGTAAGCGGGCCGTATACGACCACGGCTGGCAGACGTTCGTGTGTATGAGTCCAAAATCTAGGCCTTACAACCTGAGAATCTAATAGCCAATCTGCCACACACGGGAATAGCAGTGTTCATATCCATGTACTGAGAGTTTTGTAATTATTAACCATATGTTGCAGTTTTTCGCTTGAATGCCGCTGACTCGCATGTGGTTTAGCCCAATTGAATGTCCTTTCTTGATGGGGCCACAGATACAATGGGAGGCAGAATTCGCTGGCAGAAACCATCGGGCTAAACAGGCCCTAAAATCACTAGGGCACATTTATCAAGTTCTCCTTTTTCTGGAGTTAAAAAGTTAAACAGGTGTATTATATATAATTCTTATAACACTTGTCTTTAATTTACGTCTCATTTATTATCTCTTAATAAATCAGGTTTTTCTGTATTGGTTTAAGGGCTCATGCACACAAACATATTTTGTTTCCGTGTCGTGTGCATAAGGGCCTAATTCTGATATCTAGTGGTTGTAGATGAAATTAGGCTCACGTCTCCATGAAAGTAGGCAAAATGTGGCACAACTCACCACTCACAAATATACTTAACCAGGTACAAATTGGTCAGTCGGATGCTGAAATTAGGCTAAACCCAGAAATTATACAATTTAAACAAATATTAGGTAGCTCATAAAACTTAACTTTTAATCAAATCTATATAAATAAGGCCCGTAGTAATGTGATTAATATAAAAGACAACACTCTCTGCCGGAATGTCAGTTGTAGACCGCAGAGGATAAATTGAGGACCCTCTAGGGATAGCCAAAAATGTGGGATAGAGGAGAAACAGAGAGCAGAAGGACACAATACTGGGTCTCTTGCCCTGTTGGTCCCTACTGCTAACTCTGTAGGGTCTCACTATACATCCCTGAAGAGTCCCTAAAATCAATATGGACTGCCCAGCTTCGTCTAAAGAGATGAAAAAGAGAGAGTCCTCAAACACCTCAAAAGACGCTAGTAGTCACAAATCGCACTCTTCCTCCTGAGAACAGCCTGTGTTTGCAATGTCTCACTAAGTTATATCATGAAGGCACTAGCACAATTGCTGCTGTCAGTAGAGAGTACAATGAGAACACTTGACCGTGCACAATAGACTGGTAAATGTGCACTAAAACATTTAAAACAGGTCTAACCTGGTGTTCCGGTGTCAGGAGGAATTCACACAGGTCAACACGTACATAGAGGGATATATCGAGCATATGTTGATGCTCAAAACGACGCTCCAACGCTGCTTCATCTGCATCTGCCAATTCATCAGGGGACTGATATCTTTAGTAACCAAATAATGCCAAGATGTTGTTATGGCACTATTACACGCTCATGGGTAAGATTGATGAACATATTCTACACCCAGGAAAATCTCAAGTGAAAAGGTGCATATAAATGCTAACAAAACATAAGGATGCTAGCAAAGCATATCATCCACATTTCATACTAGTCAAATCACTAGCGATATATGCATGGATAACACTGGCAAAGTTCTGAGCAGCACTTCAATGATAACGGAAGACCGCTCAAGCAAGAGGATACTCATCTGAACGTCGATGCGTGTGAATCAGAGAGATGTCGTGCGGATGTCCTACATGGCGTCCTGCATGTGGCAGAAGCAGTTGGAGTATGCTGTCGGTTCGTTTAAAACGCCGCGCTCATCCACAGCGTTCACGCCCCCATTACGACACGTGACCCGGTTACATGTGGCGTCACATGCTCACCGGCAGGTCACGTGATCGGACGTTTCACAAAGATACTGGCAGTATGGCGAAGCTCTTGAGATTATGCTTCCGCCCTTATGCTAACGTCACTGGTGGGCGGATCGCTAGCGATGTCGTGGGAAGGCCAACAAGGCCAAAGAGGGCGTTCTCCACGGCAGCGCTCTTTGGTATAGTAATTCCCTAATGGAACCATAAGGTTAGGGTCCATGGGGAAAGACAGAGTTTGTTTGGCATATTTCAAATATCACTAGGGTTGTAGTGAATCTGCAGGATTAGATACCCGAAAAGACAGGTATTCAGATTAATCGATTAGTCTGCAAGAAGTTAAAATGCATGAAGCTAGCACAGTCTATAAGGAGGAGCCTTAGGGGATAAATATTATAATTGGAGGGCATTCTGCCAATTGGACCGCTCTATGGGGTTAACTGTCCACTTGAAGGGACCATGCTCATGGGACAAGTATTGGGGTTTGGCGGCTGTAGATGATACCAGCTTGGAACAGGAAGAACAACTGCTCTCAGGAAATTGTAGTCTTAAGAGAAATACACATTCAGATATTTATGGATCGATGAAGGCACCAAATAACATTTGGTCATTTAGTCCATCAGGAAATACAGTTTTAAGTTGGAAAATCCACCATGTTTCTCTCTGTAGGACCCTCTTGTCCCAATCCCTCCACGTACTAGTCTTGGAACCACTTCAATCCCTACAAATTTCATCTTGGTACAGTCACCATTGTGTGCAGTGATGATGTGTTGGGCCAAGGATGTGTCCCTATTATTCCTGATGTCACCCAAATGTTCACCCACTCTTCGCCGTAGTTCACGGGTGGTTTTACCTATATATTCTAGGCCACACTCACAATTGGCCTTATAGATTACCCCTTTGTGCGGCAATTTACAAAGTTCCTGATCTGATATGTTCTACCCGTGACATTGCTACTAAAAGAGCGTCCTTGGGCAATGTGTGGACATACCACACAGCCACTACAGCGATAACATCCAGATGGACGGCTCAGCCAGGTCCCAGTTTTTCTTTCTTGATCGCTGAAGTGGCTGTGTACTAGTCGGTCCCGTAGGCTCACCACTCAAAACAGAGGCAGAAAAGTACACCAGCCCTGGAGTAGAGTAGAAATTAGGCTGCTTTTACGACTAAATCAGGTGCAAAATAAGGCACACCTACATAAATAGGTTGAAAAATAGGCACAAAAGTTAGAAATCCTCTGAATTAGGGCCCTTGCACACGACCATATGACCTCCGAGACATACGGTCCGTGAGTGGGCCATATGTCCTGGAGCGGCATTGATCATGCGCACGGGAGCGTACAGCATCATAGATTACAATGATGCTGTGCACGTCAGGCGGCGTGCCGTTTAATTGTCCTGCACTCATAAGATCATATGAGTGGCAGGCAGCCCGACGTGCACATTGTAATCTATTATGCTTTACGCTCCCGTGCGCACAATCAATGCCGCTCTGGGACATATGGTCTGCTGACGGACGCACTGAGCCAGCATAGGGACTGTCGACTAGTTGGTGGCTGTCATTTAGGACAAATCGTCCAAATACCGTAGGTAGGGTTGGTGGTGTGGTGGATTTTAATTCTGCACTGTTCCCTACCCTTATGTTCTGTTTGATTCTGATCCTGTTTATTTTGTAACCATTGTTGAATACGCTTGCTATTTTGCCTAGTCTGTGCCCTGAAGACTTTTTTGAGTTCTCAAGTGATGCGTTCAGTGGTTCTTGTAACCTCTGAACGGGATTACTGTATTTACAGTGGCTGCACTGTGACAGCATTGTGTTTATCCCTACAATGAAATATCACTGTGTGCATGTGCAGTGACCCAGTGGTTTACTGCTAAACGGTTAGTGCCATAATGCTCTGGATCACTGCTAAAAGTAATGTTATTCCTGACAGGGCAATTTGCGGTCCCCAATGAACAAGCAACATCGGTGCGGTTTCTTCAGACAGATGCAGTCCGTGATCTGTCTGCACCACAAGAAAGTAGAACATGTCCTATTTTTTAATATTTATATATTGTTATTTTTTTGTGACACAGAGAGAAACCTCATGGTAGCACTCCTTAGTGCTTCCGTGGGATTCTCTGCCTCCGCTCTGCACTTTGTGGAGAGAAACTGAGCCCACAAACGCAGCAAATCGAATTTAATGTCTTTTGTGAGCTCTCTAAAGGGGCACACGCCCAAATCAATTCCCCCAACATGAAACACCAATACCCCCAGGCACGTATCTAACCTCGTAAACTTATGGAACTCCAGAAGAACTCCACAGCATTCCTCTCATCCTCAACCAGCGAATCACCGTCACCTCTCTCAGAAAACCCAGCTGTCTTCCGTCCGGCCTAACCGCATTATGCAACGCTCCCCAGAACACGTAAGAGTGCCCCATATTCCACAACAGGCATGCTGAAACACCTGCAAGGAACACAAAGTAGAACACATAAAAACAACAACCCTCAACATGCCCTATTCCCGCAATAGACACCATTACCCCCTTTATAACCACACCGGCCTAACATAGGACCGGAACCGAATAGACTCCCATCAACCAATGCGACGAATGACATCCTCACCCAACCCCTCCTAGCCGCCTCAGTGGCTGCGCCAATCCGAAAAGAATGACCCCAAACAACCTGGGGTCTCTATCCAAACGTGCTAAACAAGCTTGCAGTCCCGCATTAACTGGAACCGCAAAAGGAACGACCCATCTCCATGAACCAACAACGGCCCATCACCCCCAAACTCCTTCCCCCAAAATCCCTAAGACACTGAAACAAGCACGAGACCGAACCCACTACCTGGATATAAAACAACCCACACCAACGTGCCTGTAAATATGACCCAAAACCATACCCACCCACCACATCGGTGAACAAATCCAGATCTGCTTCCGTCAGAAAGGACGCCCACACCTTCAAATCGTCCCGCATTTCCTGCACAAAGTGATGAGCAGTCTGAATCCCCCTGTCTCCTATGCCAACCTCCTACAAAAAATCTGTCCCATGGGCATAATACAACAGGCAAAAATAAGTTTCCCGACTAGGACTCCAACTCCTGAACCCGCAATTTTTTTCGCCCACATGCAGCCGACACCACCTGCCGCAGATTCTCAGCTTTATCCTCGGGCAACCTGCACTCCATAGCCACAGTATCTATGACTATCCCAAGAAAACTCAACGCCGTCATAGGGCCTTCCGTTTTTCCGACGCCAAGGGAACCCCAAAACGTTGGGACATGATTTAGAAAGAATGCAACTTGATGGAGCATCCCTTCAAACTCGCGGCCCAATGAATAAAAAGTCATCCAAATAATGGATAATCGAACCCCATCCCGACCACTCTTGTGCCACCCACTCCAAAAATTTACTAAATGTCTCAAAGTAGGCACACGAAACCAAACAACCCATGAGCAAACACCGATCAATGAAAAACAACGCAGCAAGTGCTGACAGTCCGGGTGCACTGGCAGAAGACGTAACGCTGCCTCAATATCCACTTTAGCCAGCAACGCTACCTGCTCATACTTCCGAACCCAAGAACAGCCTATCGATGTATACACCACCGAATACAACTCCGACGCAATCCCGTCGTTAACCGAACCACCTTTTGGAAATGAAAGATGATGTATAAGGCGAAATTTATTAGGCTCTCTTTGGCACGACTCCCAAAGGCCACACCCTTAAATCCTGCATCAAAGCAAACATATACCTCCTCTCGCCCCAACCTCCAAACACGGCTCCTCCTGATCTTTCCCCTTTTCTCCTTCCCTGTTAGCCGGACCGTCCGGTGATGTCCCAAACGCCCCACCTGCCCCCGCACCAACAGCCCCATGACCCCCCGGCCCAGCAGACCCCACTGTACCACCACTACCTGTCGCGCCCGACCCTTGTAAACCTCATTCCACCACCGGTGACCCCATCCCTGACCCTGTACTTACCAACCCCTTCACTAAATCCCTCAACCCCAATAACAACTCCCCAGTCCTCCCGCCACGGACACCCCTGCCCCCAAACCCCACCCCCCAAGACAAGCCACCGTTAATGAGGACTCCACATGTGTCTCACCTAGCTGCGTGGACGCTGTAATTCCACCAGCTGCATTGTGAGGTAGTGGAGCTTGACCGGCGCTGGTCTCCCTCTGGCCATCTTCCAATCTTCAGCACCTCCTGTGCCCTTCCTGCTGCTGGTGCTGCCAGAGTGTGCAATTCTGAAGCTCGACCACTAGATGTCTCCCTTCTGGCAATCTTTCAATCTTCAGCAGCTCCTGTGCCTTGTCCTGATACTGGAGCTGCCAGAGCCTGCAGTTCTGCAGCTCGACCACTAGAGGCCACCACTGAACAGGGCCACCATCTTGACTGCGCCGTCCTGAGTAGTGTTGATCACGAATTTTCGAATTGCGAATTTTAATCGCGAATATCGGCACTTCGAGAATTCGCAAATATTAGTTTTTTTATAATGCCAGTTTATGCAAATTTGTATTCCAAATTTATGCAAATTTTTACATGCGAAAAGGATCCTATCCTGGACTCCTCTCCGCGCCAGACAAGGTGAGCCAGGCCTTGTCCCGCTTCCCCGCCGGCTGAGTCATAGGCGGGGTGTCCGACTCCCCGCTCAGGGTCCCGCCTTGCAATAGGATTCCTCCTGGCACGCGAACGCCTGTCTCCCTTGCTCCTACCTGCGCGTGTGCCGGAGGGTCCCCGCACAGATGCCTGAAGCCATTCAGGTCCCCTGCTTTCGCTGCTGCCCGAAGCTGCGCCAGCAGCACTTCCACGGAGGACATCCTGGTGAAGACGCGCCAACAAAGAGTTATGCAGCAGCTCTGACAAGGGCTGCTGCCAATCCACTATCCCTACAAAATGGCCCTTTCCCGTCCGTGCCCCCTTTTTAAACCCTATACCCTTCCCCTAACGCACCCCCACCCCCACCGGCCTTACTAATTAACCCCATAGTCCCCGAACTTCACTCCTCCAAACCCTGTCATGCCAGTCCTACTCCCAGGCTTGCAGCCCCAGGTCCAGCCTGTGCTAGAGTGATTGCACGCCTTTGGTCAATTCGAAAAGATTGCTTGTACCAAAGAAATGACTGAGGGAGGCCATCATTACAGTCACCTCCAGTATGCAGCCTTTTGGAAAAGCCTACTTTGTGCAGTACTTGAGAATTGTTCCTACTTCTTGTATTTGTACTGAAACCCCATCATCTATTTAGTAAAGAGAGACTTTAATTATTCTAACCAAACAGGTCTGGTATTTGCATCCACACTCCTGCCTTGCACCTAGAAACCCATCCACCTAATATCAGGGGCACACCAGTCACCACCAGGGAGGAGACTCCAAAAGTCCAGTGTTGTGCCCCTCTAACCACTGCACATTTTGCCTGGGGTAGTGCTGAGAGAGGGATTAGCCACTGTGAGGACTACAACCACCCTCGTTGCCACCACTACCACTCTCATCCTAACCGCACAGCACATGATCCAGGTTCTTTGACATAATGGTAAGCGATATTCTGTGCAGTGACATCGCTGTGTGCATTTTTAGGGGTGTTGCTATATGAGGAGTAGATGTTGCAGTTCTACTTGAGAACTTGTCCTTAATTTTTTCTTCTGCTGTGGGCGTCTCCTTTTCCCTGGCTTTAATCGCGATGCAATCAGAGTGGACCGCTCAAAGCCAGGAGAATACTGCGTCTCGGCCCCATTGCGAGTTTACAGCTCGGTACACTACAGAACGGGGATCCACAGCGGACGAACGGGGGAAGGTTTGGAAAGAAAATTACACCCAGCGTATCCGCTCTCAAGATAATGACATAGGCTAACTATGTCAAACCTGATGAAAGGTCCTCTTTAAGGGACCCAATGGTTCCTCTGCCAAATAAAAGGATACCAGTGCTATAAATTGCATGAAGTAATGGGAGGTCCTAGAATTGAAGGTGCATTTACACTGCTTGTTGAGCAGACACTTGTTTGGGAGGAAGTGTTCCTTCCGACAATTTCCTGCTCGTTATTGGAGATGAAGCGCCGCAATTTCATGCAGCGATCACTTCCACTGTATGAGAACGAGTGATGGCCACTGCCCATACAGAATAATTGTTTCTGGGCAGGAGATCTATGTTCACACATCAAGGATCGGCTGCCCATAAACTATGATTGAGGTGTTCGCACAAAAATGAATTCACCCCATAAACAAGCATTTTGCTCATTCATCGGGTGATTTGCGCCTACGCAACCAGAATATCAGGAACGAGCGTTCAGATACTCCTAAGCGCACATTCACATCAACGCGTGACTTCTGTGTCGGTTTTGCGGACCGTAAAGGCAGATCTGCAAAACACAGGCACCAGCCATGTGCAGCCCACACCGGACCCATTGACTTCTATCGGTCTGTGATCTGCAAGATGCATTCAAAAATAGGATGTGTCCTATATTTGGCAGCATGGAGGCACAAACCCGGAAGCGCCTCCTCCACCTCACAAAATATAGGACTGAAGTCAATGGGTGCACACCTCCTGTTTGGTTTTTTGGTTTTTACTCCCTGCCTTGCTCTGGGCTTGCTTTTGCAGGACAAATTGTACTTTTGCATACAATACAGCAGAAAGCTGGCAACATTTTTTAAACACAATTCAGTCATAGTTTATGGGTTTAGTTTTTATGGCATACCCTACGTGGTAAAAATGACATTCTCTTTTCTGCAGGTCAGTGCGATTACAGTATGATTTCTCTACTTAACTATGTTCCTGCCACTGGAATATAACCCCAAGTAATGCTTAAAACTGTAAGGCCCCTTTCACACAGGCGTCGTAGAAGAGGTCTGGATGCGTTATGGGTGAATTGCGTGAGACTATACCGGCTGCACGATCAAGTGGATGAGGTGAGTCATTTAAAAAAGAAAATGTTTAACCCTCAATGGTGATTTTACTTTGCATTCTGTATTAAATACTACTGGGACCCCTCCAATCATGGAAACAGAGGTCCCAAACCCCTGCTGCTGCCCTAAAGTGACTGGAGCAGCCAGTCGCACATGCATATGGCTGCTCAAATAATTTCTATGGGAGTTTTGGAGACAGTGGAGCGCTCTGGAACTCGCATAGAAATGATTTCATTGGCCGCAAAGATGCGTACAGCACACCACATCTATGTAGCCGAGCAGGAAATAAGAGTCCATAATAAGAAAAGCCATGTGTGCCTGCTCAGGGCTGCGTGTCCATGCGTGTGTGCCGATAATTGATCTGGGCATGCGCGCAGGCAGACCAATCAACCCTTTTTAACATTTAGGTGATAAACTGATTTCCTCCAAGGGTACTCGTATTCCACCTGCAGGCCCAGACGGAATGGCACATACAATCACAGAATGCCATAGACATATATGGGTTCACCACGGCAGATATAAAATAATAAAAGTTATGAGAATTGTTGTCCATTTCTCACAGTGGGAGGGTCTTTTAACCTCTTTGTGTTTTCTGTCCCTAAGGACAACTAATAAGAACAACCACTCACGTATGGGTGGGCACTAAACAAAGGTGTTATGGTCATTGTATTCAACATGTCGCTCCATGTACCTTGTATTATGTCATAATTGCATATAAATGACCCCAAGCCACTAGAGGAGCTAGGGACCGCCCTGTAGATATAGACAGGTCTGGGTCTAGTCGGGGGTTGGAGTGTGTACCTCCTGAAGTGAGGAGGCTAGTTGGCCTGCAGCTGCTAGTGGTGAAATTTACGTGAAGCAATCTTCCAGCAAGTGAATATATATTTCAGAGAGCTTTCCCAAGGATAAAGCAACCTTTCTGCATTTTTGCATTTCAGAATTGAGGTGCAGGAGTCGGATTATTAATCACCGCACCAATACAGCTACTGAGTTACCAGGGATCAAGTCAAGTCCTGTCCAGTAAGCATCTTACCCTCTGCCCACCTTGCTAGGATTAGCCTATTCTTTACCAAGTCTGCATACCAGGAAAATTCACTGCATTTATACCTTTTGTCTTCAAAACGGAACTACATTAAGGACTGTATATAATTTGCCATTCAGTAAAGAAGTTAATAATCAATGGAATCCGTTGTACCTCAATTATTTCTGCGAGTTGGTTGTGCTACAGTAAAGGCACTGGCGTCACAAATTGCAAGGACCTTGTCACAGGCACATTAAACCTTAACATCAAGGGCACTTCACATACCACCTGGCCTGTGTCCCTTTATTCAGAGAGTGCCCCAGAGGACCCACGTGCTGACCTCTCCATCACTGACTGCACGCCTGCCCAGGGACTTTATAACTGTGAGTACAAATCTCATCCCCTCGGTCTGCCTGCCTATGTCCGTGACCTCACAGGTCGCTTACCCTGAGGACTGGCATACTGCACTGGTGATGCTGCCATGGAGGATGTCCTGGAAAAAGGCAATAACAGGGCCTGGTGCATGGCAGATAATAGCTATTTGAAGGGAGAGTAGATGCGGACAAAGTGAACAAAAGATGGGAGGTTGGGAAAGGATGGAGAAACTGGAGATGGGTTAAAAGAACTGTTAGTTCAGAGGAGGAAGCCATTTCCACCACCTTGTCTGGATGGAACAGTAGGTAAATTTGAGTTTTCCATAAGAGAATGTGGCAGGGCAGGCTTTGTTGGTGGGTGTCAACCATGTTTCTGTATAACCAAGGAAGGTAAGCTTCGGGAAATAAATAGATCATGGATGTATCACTCTCTATGTTTTCTGACTACTGGAGACATATGTCATAATCCTGAGCCCCTTAACTAATCCACACTATCCTATTTCCTTACAAATAATCTGCTCTCACTCCTCAAATCTCATACCTGAACCCTGCTCCCTAGTTTCTCTATTCAGAGAATTATGGAACTCATGTTGCGCTTGAAATAACCTTCCCTACATCAATGATCAGCAGCAGGGTCCAGCTGTTCCTGTTAGCCGTGCCCCTGCTGTATGTTCCGGCATCAGTGTTTTCAGCATACAGCAGGGGCACGGCTAACAGGAACAGCTGGACTCTGCGGTTAAACACAGCATAGGGAGCAGTATAGGAAGACTTCAGGGACTGTGCAGGGACTATAATCTAAAGCTGAAGGGATTCACAGGAAACAGTGCAGTTTGCAACAATCCCTGTGTAGGGCACAGAGCGATCTAACTGAATGGTGCCCACCTTGTTTTATAGATTCCATTAGGCCTTGATTCTCAAATTGGGTGATACACCTGTCTTCCTCAACTGTCCACATTGACAATGAATAGCTTATTTTACATACAGTTAGTGTTACTGTACAGTATGTCCAACAGACAGTTTCCAGGACCCTCCAAAGTAACGGGCAGTGGCAAAACTGTTGCTGTAGCCAAAAGAAGTAGCAGCAGAAGAAGGGAGGGGGTGAAAGCAGTAGCCACAGCAAGAGGCCACAGCTGCTACTGTTATCTAGCGGTGATGTTTTGATAACCAATCCTGCTGTCTTTGAATGGTTGACATCAGACACAGGCAGCCAGGAGTCAGTGGGTTCCTCTGACACCACACTTAGTTGGCATAGCCCAGGAACAACCCTCTGTGCCCTCACCTGTCCTGAACGTGCCTCTTTCCTTTTGCTGCTCATTCTGCCAGGCAAGTATTGTATTGCACATTAAACCTAGCTTGCAGTGGTCAGCGCTGACCCTGTCATGTACGATGTGTGTGGAGGGAGGGAGCTCCTCCTATCCCCCATCTGGTCCCCATTGCTGCAGTGACGGGGACCCAATGGCTGGGAAGGCGTCCGATGCATTCCATAGGCATTGTGCTACCTTCCATGTAAGCCTATGAGACCCAGCCCCTGGGTCTCACATGCAAGCAGGCTGTAAAGTGTATTACACTGTGTAATACATTTACAGCCAATGCAGCTCAATGCAGATATATTGTAATGCATTGTAGAGGGATCAGACCCACAAATGTTGAATTCCCAAAAAAGTGTTTTACATAATAAAAAATAAACGTCTTTTCCCATAATTAAGTTTTCAAAAATTGTCAAAAAGAAAAGTAGACATATTAGGTATCGCATCCGTATCAACAGGCTCTATAAAAATATCACATGATACACCTGTAAAAAAACTACAAAAAATCGTTCAAAAACAGCAATTTTTTGGTCACCTAGCTTCACAAAAGTGTAATACCATGTGTTAAAAAAGTCGCATGTACCCCAAAATGGTACCAATCAAACTATCATCTCATCCCACAAAAAAATGATACCCTACCTAAGACAATCACCAGAAAAAAAATTAAATAAAATTGCTCTCTAAACATGGCAACACAGAAACAAGATTTTATGCTACTCAAAAATGCTTTTACTGTGTAAAACCTGCTCTATAAAAATATCACGTGATATCCCCTCAGGTGAATGCTGTAAAAATAAAAATAAAAACCGTTCCAAAACTGCTTCACAAAAAGTGTAATACCAAGTGATCAAAAAATTGCATGTACTCCAAGAATGGTACCAATCAAATCCATTATCATCCCACAAAAAACATGGCAACACAAAAACAAGATTTTGTTCTGTTCAAAAATGCTTTTACTGTGTACAATTTAGCAAAAATAAAAATATTAGACACATTAGGTATCGGCGTGTCCACAACAACCTGGTCTACAAAATATCACTTGATATACTCTGTTAGAGTGAATGCTGTAAAAGGTTAAGTAAATTGAAACTGTGGCCAGAGCGGTAATTTTTGTCTTATTCAGATGGCAGTGAGGGTGGTTAGTAGCGGCAACATGCAGCGCTATGCAACGCCCTCTGGTCCAGTGATGTCACTGGCACCAGGATAATTATGCAGAGCATAATGAAGGGAGGTTGTGGAAAGCAGTAACAGGGAGCTGCACTGGCGCCCGCTGGTCCGGTGAAGTGCACCTGGCACTGCGTAGGAGTTATCTACTTTATGTTGGCATTATTTTGTATATGTCATTTTATATTTTAGGATGTTAGAAGGCTTAGAAGTTTAGAAGCAATTTTTCAAATTTTCAAAATTTTTCACAAACCATTTTTGAGCACCAAAGTGATAAAGTGATTTTGAGAGAGGCTTTTGAGGGGCTTATGTAATGAAACCACCACCCCGGCCGCATACCTAATATGTCTTCGAGGCTGCCTTCCTGCCATTGGGTCCTCATCCCCACAGCAGCGCTGGGACCCGATGGACACCAGAACCCGGCAGGATCCCACATGTGCGCGGTCAGAACTGAGCCGTGACAGTGCAGGGTTATTAAAACATACTGCAGGCGTATCAGTGACTGCCGGACCCTGCAGGTGATCAGGCTGGTATGTACAGTGCTGTTATCCTACGGGCTAAGGTGTTCTACAGGAATTTTAAACTGATAACCTATCCTTTGGATCAGTCATCAGTATCTGATCAGTGAGGTTTGACACCAGGACCCCAACTGATCAGCTGTTTGAGAAGGAAATGGCACTGATTGTAGTGCTGCAGCCTTCTTATAGCTTTCCCTAGGCCATGAGATGTCACTTTCATCGGTCACATGGCCTAGACAAAGCTCAGTCCTATAGAAGTGAGTGGGGCTGAGCTGGTAACTATGCACAGTCGGTATAAAGGTACAGCGCTAGTCAGTGAGCATGAAGTGAAGGCATGAGCCCTACTACAGTGCCATTGCCTTCTTAAACAGCTGATCTTTAAAAGAAAATACCAGAAATCTCCTTTGAGGTATCCTTGAGGGTTTGCAGCTGGTCCAAGATAAACCTTTAGATACTTATTATAAATATATTTTAAATATAAAGTATTTAAAAAGTAATTGTAATTTTTTTTTTTTTGTACGTGGGCAGTGATCACTGTGCTCGATTGCAGGGTGATCGTGAACCATGGAAACGAGAGGTGTATAATATGATGAAAAATAATCCAGCCGACAAAGGAAGCAATCACAATACAATAGTAAGTGCCTTGTATTAACTTTATCTACAGTATATGATAAATGTAATTTACCGAGGCGAGACAAGTCCTATAAGTAAAGGGAACATTGCTTTAGAGCTATTTTTCACATAAAAAAGAATGACAACTATATATTTTAAAAATATTAACATAACCAGAGATGTGTATCAAAATGTGTATTTATTTCAGAATAAAAACATCATGGCGTTTACAGGACTCTGTAAATGGTGAATTTCCCTAGGATATATTACTATGCCTCTCCTAGGCTTCTTCTTCCAGTTGATGACATCACAGCTGAGTGACATCCACAGGCATTGTGGTGTGTCTTGTTCGCACAGCAGCACCTGCTGCAGCAACCTCATTTGAGCAGGCCAGTCTTCATGCGACCAGACATCTCTTTTAGTTCTTAGAGAAGACACAGACATGGAGAAAATACTGAAGAGGTCAACAATAATCGTCCAGGCTCTTTAAGAAAATCTGACCCTGAAGTAGCAGGTAAGGACCAATCCAATTCTGTATGCTTTTTGCTTGAGTGTGGTTTGCACATAGGTTTTATCGGCGCTTTGTGCACTTTTGGCATTGCTATACGCTAGAACCCTAGGTTGGACCCCAGTAAGTGCAGCAGAGATGATAAAGTTTTGGGGACTCGTGCTGCATATGGGCGTTGTAAAAAACTAAATGTTAGGCAATATTGGAGTTCGGCCATTTTTACCAGACTAGTAACACCATGACCCGGGAACGCCATTTAAGTCAATTAGGAAATTCCTACACTACAACAACAATGCACAGGGCCCACCCCAAAACAACCCAACATTTGACCGTCTGTTTAAGGGGTTCTGCAGTTTGATACAACTGATGATCTATCCTCAGGATAGATCATCAGCATCTGACCGGGGTCTGACACCGGGACCCCCGCCGATCAGCTGTTTGAGAAGGCAGCGGCGCTGCAGCAGCCGCTGACCTTCTCACTGTTTTCCTCTGCTAGAGCCGCCCAGTAACGTCACGACTTGTATCAAGTGGCGTGGCGAGGCTAAGCTCTGTTCACTGAATGGAGCTTAGCCCCGCCCACGCCACTTGATACAAGTCGTGACGTTACTGGGCGGGCTCTAGCAGAGGAAAACAGTGAGAAGGCCGCGGCGCTGCTGCAGTGCCGCTGCCTCTCAAACAGCTGATCGGCGGGGTCCCGGGTGTCAGACCCCGGCCGATCAGATGCTGATGATCTATCCTGAGGATAGATCATCAGTTGTATCAAACTGCAGAACCCCTTTAAGGTTAGGCCTGTCATTGACCACTTTAACACCAGGTTTGCTGAGGTGTACAATCCAGATAAAAATGTCTGTGTAGATGAGTCCCTATTACTCTTCGAATGGAGGATTAGATTCCGCCAGTACCTGCCTAGCAAACGGGCAAGGTATGGCATCAAGTTTTACAATCTCCGTGAGAGTAGCTCCGGGTACACACACAAGTTCCGCATTTACGAAGGAAAGATTCCCGGCTAGAACCCCCAGAATGCCCCCCCATCCTAGGAGTTAGTGGGAAGATCGTGTGGGACTTACTGCACCCACTGCTGGATAAGGGTTACCACCTCTATGTGGATAACTATTATACCAGCATACCAGAGGTACTGTGGTGTGCGGCACAGTGCACAAATCAGAGAGGCCTCCCTAGATCCCTGGTAGGGCAACCACTGAGAATGGGTGAAAGTATGGCTCTCCTCCATGAGAACATACTGGTGGTTAATGACAAGAGGGACGTCCTTGTACTGACCACCATTCACACTAACACCAGCTCCTCTTCCTGTACGAGGTACCACAACCACTGCCCTCAAACCAGTTTGTATCCTGGACTACAACAGGCACATGGGAGGGTTGGATCTTTCAGATCAACTTCTGAAGCCCTACAGTGCCACGCGAAAAACGAAAGTGTGGAACAAAAAGCTGGATGTACACATTGTACAGATGGCAATGTGCAATGCATACGTGCTATTTCATTCTGCAGGCCACACAGGAACTTTCCTTCAGTTCCAAGAGTTGGTTATCAAGGCCCTAATTTTTCAAACCCAGGCCGGGAAGGGGCCCAGTACTTCTGGAAGTCATGGTGCCCGTGTCGTACCAGGGCAACATTTTCTAGGTCAAGTCCCCAGACAGCAAAGAAGGGAAGGACCCAAAAAGATGCAGGGTGTGTTCCAAAAGGGGGATAAGGAAAGACACCATTTACCACTGCGAAACCTGCCCTGAAAACCTGGCTTGTGCATGCAGGAGTGTTTTAAAATCTACCATTCATCCATGGAATATTAATTTAATTTCATCCATGATGCTCCCTGTAATATTTCCACTTTATATCTCTTTATATCTCTGATTTAGTCCACCTCGCTTGCATATCCACTGTCCAACAACCACTACATATTCTTTTCTGTGAGACAACTGTTAGGTCAAAAGTGCCCTTCTCACCCCTTAAAATGTTTGTATGAGGGTGCTCTTTCCAAAATGGGATCACTTTTTGGGGTTTTATTTCTGGGGACCTCAGGAATTTTTTAATGCGAAAATCCATGTCTGCTAAATCGGGTCAGCAAAATCCATATTACTGTAGAGCCCTGCTGTGCGCCCATACATCATTTTTGAGCACATATGGGGTGTTGCCATATTCGGGGAAATTGGGAACAAAATGTGTGGTGAATTTTGTCCTCTCACCCCTTGTGAAAGTGAAAAATGTGGGTGTAAATCAACTTTTTTCTGTAAAAATTGTAATTTTTCCTTTTCACAACTAAGTGTTTCCTAATTCTGTGATGCCTGATCGGTCAAAGTGCTCACTACAGACCTTGAAATATTCCTTGAAGGGGTGTAGTTTCCGCTGTAGGGCCACCTCATGGTGTCTTCATATGCGACATAGCTCCCAATTACAATTCCAGCTAAATCATCTCCAGGCAATGGAGTTTGGTGGTGAAAGCCCTGCAATACACCATATTTCCCACTAGAGGGCATGATAAAACTTGCTGCACATCTATTATACATTTATATAAATTTTCTGCCGAGGTCCATGTCTTATTTTTCTTGCAAGTTATAGGTGTCAAGCCATAAACCTTATGCAGCCAGAGGCATAAATATCTGCAGCAAGTGATTTTACAAGGCTACGTGGGCAGAAAGGGGAGATGTTTTGCTAGTTGGTGGTTTCACTCTTTTCTTGATTTCTTCTACTTCTGTTTCTTGATCACTTTTCTGCAAGAGATAGAAGTTCAGTATGGGTATTTTAACATATTGTTCCTAGTTTTTAGATTGGGTTTCCATGTACCAGTTGCCAAGATGGATTTTTCTACGACTTTCGTGTCGCAGTCGCCGCATGTCGCAGTGCAACACCATAGACCATCATTATAAAAATTGTTGCAGTGTAGTTGTGCCCTATGTGTCGCGCGACCTATTGTTGTGCGACACATGTCAGTCGTGTAGCTCTAGCCTAAGCCCACAAATGTGTCTCTGCTCTCCTGCGTACATACCAAGTCCACCCGCTAATCTTCTCCCACCAATCCCAAGAACACGGAGTCTCCAAGTTGTAGCAAAGAAGGTGGCCACTCATGTCCTTTAGGGTTCATGCATACGACCGTGTGTATTTTGCGATCCACAAAAAAAAAAATGACTTTTTTTTGCGGATTCATTGTAACAATGACTATCCTTGTGGGCAAAACGGACGAGAATAGGACATGATTTTGCAGAACGGACTTGGGGACATACAGATACGGAATGCACACAGAGTCATTTCTGTTTTTTGCAGCCCCATTAAAATGAATCGTTCCGCATACAGGCCCCAAAAAAACAGACACGGACAAAAATATGTTTGTGTGCATGAGCCCTTATAGTGAACTGCAGATATGGAGACAACTGAGCATGTTCACTGTGCTGTTTCCATATCCCTGCTTGGCTATAACTGAAAATGAACACTTACATGTAGCCAGAGGCATGACTACGGTATGTGGTGTGTAGAGGTTGTGGTTAAGGGCTCATGCACACGAATGTGTGCCAGCCTTTCCGTGCATTGGGAACCGGAATTGCGGTCCCCAATGCACGGGCAACATTCAATTGCGGAGGCACGGCCAGAAACACCACAGAACCACTCTGTAGTGCTTCCGTGGGGTTCCGCGCCATCCTTCCGCACCGCACATCCCGGATGCAAGATGCACATGGCCGGTGCCCATGTATTGCGGACTCGCTGTAAGCGGGCCGTAATACGACCACGGCTGGCAGACGTTCGTGTGTATGAGTCCAAAATCTAGGCCTTACAACCTGAGAATCTAATAGCCAATCTGCCACACACGGGAATAGCAGTGTTCATATCCATGTACTGAGAGTTTTGTAATTATTAACCATATGTTGCAGTTTTTCGCTTTGAATGCCGCTGACTCGCATGTGGTTTAGCCCAATTGAATGTCCTTTCTTGATGGGGCCACAGATACAATGGGAGGCAGAATTCCGCTGGCAGAAACCATCGGGCTAAACAGGCCCTAAAATCACTAGGGCACATTTATCAAGTTCTCCTTTTTTCTGGAGTTAAAAAGTTAAACAGGTGTATTATATATAATTCTTATAACACTTGTCTTTAATTTGCGTCTCATTTATTATCTCTTAATAAATCAGGTTTTTCTGTATTGGTTTAAGGGCTCATGCACACAAACATATTTTGTTTCCGTGTCGTGTGCATAAGGGCCTAATTCTGATATCTAGTGGTTGTAGATGAAATTAGGCTCACGTCTCCATGAAAGTAGGCAAAATGTGGCACAACTCACCACTCACAAATATACTTAACCAGGTACAAATTGGTCAGTCGGATGCTGAAATTAGGCTAAACCCAGAAATTATACAATTTAAACAAATATTAGGTAGCTCATAAAACTTAACTTTTAATCAAATCTATATAAATAAGGCCCGTAGTAATGTGATTAATATAAAAAGACAACACTCTCTGCCGGAATGTCAGTTGTAGACCGCAGAGGATAAATTGAGGACCCCTCTAGGGATAGCCAAAAATGTGGGATAGAGGAGAAACAGAGAGCAGAAGGACACAATACTGGGTCTCTTGCCCTGTTGGTCCCTACTGCTAACTCTGTAGGGTCTCACTATACATCCCTGAAGAGTCCCTAAAATCAATATGGACTGCCCAGCTTCGTCTAAAGAGATGAAAAAAGAGAGAGTCCTCAAACACCTCAAAAAGACGCTAGTAGTCACAAATCGCACTCTTCCTCCTGAGAACAGCCTGTGTTTGCAATGTCTCACTAAGTTATATCATGAAGGCACTAGCACAATTGCTGCTGTCAGTAGAGAGTACAATGAGAACACTTGACCGTGCACAATAGACTGGTAAATGTGCACTAAAACATTTAAAACAGGTCTAACCTGGTGTTCCGGTGTCAGGAGGAATTCACACAGGTCAACACGTACATAGAGGGATATATCGAGCATATGTTGATGCTCAAAACGACGTTCCAACGCGTTTCATCTGCATCTGCCAATTCATCAGGGGACTGATATCTTTAGTAACCAAATAATGCCAAGATGTTGTTATGGCACTATTACACGCTCATGGGTAAGATTGATGAACATATTCTACACCCAGGAAAATCTCAAGTGAAAAGGTGCATATAAATGCTAACAAAACATAAGGATGCTAGCAAAGCATATCATCCACATTTCATACTAGTCAAATCACTAGCGATATATGCATGGATAACACTGGCAAAGTTCTGAGCAGCACTTCAATGATAACGGAAGACCGCTCAAGCAAGAGGATACTCATCTGAACGTCGATGCGTGTGAATCAGAGAGATGTCGTGCGGATGTCCTACATGGCGTCCTGCATGTGGCAGAAGCAGTTGGAGTATGCTGTCGGTTCGTTTAAAACGCCGCTCATCCACAGCGTTCACGCCCCCATTACGACACGTGACCCGGTTACATGTGGCGTCACATGCTCACCGGCAGGTCACGTGATCGGACGTTTCACAAAGATACTGGCAGTATGGCGAAGCCCTTGAGATTATGCTTCCGCCCTTATGCTAACGTCACTGGTGGGCGGATCGCTAGCGATGTCGTGGGAAGGCCAACAAGGCCAAAGAGGGCGTTCTCCACGGCAGCGCTCTTTGGTATAGTAATTCCCTAATGGAACCATAAGGTTAGGGTCCATGGGGAAAGACAGAGTTTGTTTGGCATATTTCAAATATCACTAGGGTTGTAGTGAATCTGCAGGATTAGATACCCGAAAAGACAGGTATTCAGATTAATCGATTAGTCTGCAAGAAGTTAAAATGCATGAAGCTAGCACAGTCTATAAGGAGGAGCCTTAGGGGATAAATATTATAATTGGAGGGCATTCTGCCAATTGGACCGCTCTATGGGGTTAACTGTCCACTTGAAGGGACCATGCTCATGGGACAAGTATTGGGGTTTGGCGGCTGTAGATGATACCAGCTTGGAACAGGAAGAACAACTGCTCTCAGGAAATTGTAGTCTTAAGAGAAATACACATTCAGATATTTATGGATCGATGAAGGCACCAAATAACATTTGGTCATTTAGTCCATCAGGAAATACAGTTTTAAGTTGGAAAATCCACCATGTTTCTCTCTGTAGGACCCTCTTGTCCCAATCCCTCCACGTACTAGTCTTGGAACCACTTCAATCCCTACAAATTTCATCTTGGTACAGTCACCATTGTGTGCAGTGATGATGTGTTGGGCCAAGGATGTGTCCCTATTATTCCTGATGTCACCCAAATGTTCACCCACTCTTCGCCGTAGTTCACGGGTGGTTTTACCTATATATTCTAGGCCACACTCACAATTGGCCTTATAGATTACCCCTTTGTGCGGCAATTTACAAAGTTCCTGATCTGATATGTTCTACCCGTGACATTGCTACTAAAAGAGCGTCCTTGGGCAATGTGTGGACATACCACACAGCCACTACAGCGATAACATCCAGATGGACGGCTCAGCCAGGTCCCAGTTTTTCTTTCTTGATCGCTGAAGTGGCTGTGTACTAGTCGGTCCCGTAGGCTCACCACTCAAAACAGAGGCAGAAAAGTACACCAGCCCTGGAGTAGAGTAGAAATTAGGCTGCTTTTACGACTAAATCAGGTGCAAAATAAGGCACACCTACATAAATAGGTTGAAAAATAGGCACAAAAGTTAGAAATCCTCTGAATTAGGGCCCTTGCACACGACCATATGACCTCCGAGACATACGGTCCGTGAGTGGGCCATATGTCCTGAGCGGCATTGATCATGCGCACGGGAGCGTACAGCATCATAGATTACAATGATGCTGTGCACGTCAGAGCGGCGTGCCGTTTAATTGTCCTGCACTCATAAGATCATATGAGTGGCAGGCAGCCCGACGTGCACATTGTAATCTATTATGCTTTACGCTCCCGTGCGCACAATCAATGCCGCTCTGGGACATATGGTCTGCTGACGGACGCACTGAGCCAGCATAGGGACTGTCGACTAGTTGGTGGCTGTCATTTAGGACAAATCGTCCAAATACCGTAGGTAGGGTTGGTGGTGTGGTGGATTTTAATTCTGCACTGTTCCCTACCCTTATGTTCTGTTTGATTCTGATCCTGTTTATTTTGTAACCATTGTTGAATACGCTTGCTATTTTGCCTAGTCTGTGCCCTGAAGACTTTTTTGAGTTCTCAAGTGATGCGTTCAGTGGTTCTTGTAACCTCTGAACGGGATTACTGTATTTACAGTGGCTGCACTGTGACAGCATTGTGTTTATCCCTACAATGAAATATCACTGTGTGCATGTGCAGTGACCCAGTGGTTTACTGCTAAACGGTTAGTGCCATAATGCTCTGGATCACTGCTAAAAGTAATGTTATTCCTGACAGGGCAATTTGCGGTCCCCAATGAACAAGCAACATCGGTGCGGTTTCTTCAGACAGATGCAGTCCGTGATCTGTCTGCACCACAAGAAAGTAGAACATGTCCTATTTTTTAATATTTATATATTGTTATTTTTTTGTGACACAGAGAGAAACCTCATGGTAGCACTCCTTAGTGCTTCCGTGGGATTCTCTGCCTCCGCTCTGCACTTTGTGGAGAGAAACTGAGCCCACAAACGCAGCAAATCGAATTTAATGTCTTTTGTGAGCTCTCTAAAGGGGCACACGCCCAAATCAATTCCCCCAACATGAAACACCAATACCCCCAGGCACGTATCTAACCTCGTAAACTTATGGAACTCCAGAAGAACTCCACAGCATTCCTCTCATCCTCAACCAGCGAATCACCGTCACCTCTCTCAGAAAACCCAGCTGTCTTCCGTCCGGCCTAACCGCATTATGCAACGCTCCCCAGAACACGTAAGAGTGCCCCATATTCCACAACAGGCATGCTGAAACACCTGCAAGGAACACAAAGTAGAACACATAAAAAACAACAACCCTCAACATGCCCTATTCCCGCAATAGACACCATTACCCCCCTTTATAACCACACCGGCCTAACATAGGACCGGAACCGAATAGACTCCCATCAACCAATGCGACGAATGACATCCTCACCCAACCCCCTCCTAGCCGCCTCAGTGGCTGCGCCAATCCGAAAAGAATGACCCCCAAACAACCTGGGGTCTCTATCCAAACGTGCTAAACAAGCTTGCAGTCCCGCATTAACTGGAACCGCAAAAGGAACGACCCATCTCCATGAACCAACAACGGCCCATCACCCCCAAACTCCTTCCCCCCAAAATCCCTAAGACACTGAAACAAGCACGAGACCGAACCCACTACCTGATATAAAACAACCCACACCAACGTGCCTGTAAATATGACCCAAAACCATACCCACCCACCACATCGGTGAACAAATCCAGATCTGCTTCCGTCAGAAAGGACGCCCACACCTTCAAATCGTCCCGCATTTCCTGCACAAAGTGATGAGCAGTCTGAATCCCCCCTGTCTCCTATGCCAACCTCCTACAAAAAATCTGTCCCATGGGCATAATACAACAGGCAAAAATAAGTTTCCCCGACTAGGACTCCAACTCCTGAACCCGCAATTTTTTTCGCCCACATGCAGCCGACACCACCTGCCGCAGATTCTCAGCTTTATCCTCGGGCAACCTGCACTCCATAGCCACAGTATCTATGACTATCCCAAGAAAACTCAACGCCGTCATAGGGCCTTCCGTTTTTTCCGACGCCAAGGGAACCCCAAAACGTTGGGACATGATTTAGAAAGAATGCAACTTGATGGAGCATCCCTTCAAACTCGGCGGCCCAATGAATAAAAAGTCATCCAAATAATGGATAATCGAACCCCATCCCGACCACTCTTGTGCCACCCACTCCAAAAATTTACTAAATGTCTCAAAGTAGGCACACGAAACCAAACAACCCATGAGCAAACACCGATCAATGAAAAACAACGCAGCAAGTGCTGACAGTCCGGGTGCACTGGCAGAAGACGTAACGCTGCCTCAATATCCACTTTAGCCAGCAACGCTACCTGCTCATACTTCCGAACCCAAGAACAGCCTATCGATGTATACACCACCGAATACAACTCCGACGCAATCCCGTCGTTAACCGAACCACCTTTTGGAAATGAAAGATGATGTATAAGGCGAAATTTATTAGGCTCTCTCTTTGGCACGACCCCCAAAGGCCACACCCTTAAATCCTGCATCAAAGCAAACATATACCTCCCCTCTCGCCCCAACCTCCAAACACGGCTCCTCCTGATCTTTCCCCTTTTCTCCTTCCCTGTTAGCCGGACCGTCCGGTGATGTCCCAAACGCCCCACCTGCCCCCGCACCAACAGCCCCATGACCCCCCCCCGGCCCAGCAGACCCCACTGTACCACCACTACCTGTCGCGCCCGACCCTTGTAAACCTCATTCCACCACCGGTGACCCCATCCCTGACCCTGTACTTACCAACCCCTTCACTAAATCCCTCAACCCCAATAACAACTCCCCCAGTCCTCCCGCCACGGACACCCCTGCCCCCAAACCCCACCCCCCCAAGACAAGCCACCGTTAATGAGGACTCCACATGTGTCTCACCTAGCTGCGTGGACGCTGTAATTCCACCAGCTGCATTGTGAGGTAGTGGAGCTTGACCGGCGCTGGTCTCCCTCTGGCCATCTTCCAATCTTCAGCACCTCCTGTGCCCCTTCCTGCTGCTGGTGCTGCCAGAGTGTGCAATTCTGAAGCTCGACCACTAGATGTCTCCCTTCTGGCAATCTTTCAATCTTCAGCAGCTCCTGTGCCTTGTCCTGATACTGGAGCTGCCAGAGCCTGCAGTTCTGCAGCTCGACCACTAGAGGCCACCACTGAACAGGGCCACCATCTTGACTGCGCCGTCCTGAGTAGTGTTGATCACGAATTTTCGAATTGCGAATTTTAATCGCGAATATCGGCACTTCGAGAATTCGCAAATATTAGTTTTTTTATAATGCCAGTTTATGCAAATTTGTATTCCAAATTTATGCAAATTTTTACATGCGAAAAGGATCCTATCCTGGACTCCTCTCCGCGCCAGACAAGGTGAGCCAGGCCTTGTCCCGCTTCCCCGCCGGCTGAGTCATAGGCGGGGTGTCCGGACTCCCCGCTCAGGGTCCCGCCTTGCAATAGGATTCCTCCTGGCACGCGAACGCCTGTCTCCCTTGCTCCTACCTGCGCGTGTGCCGGAGGGTCCCCGCACAGATGCCTGAAGCCATTCAGGTCCCCTGCTTTCCGCTGCTGCCCGAAGCTGCGCCAGCAGCACTTCCACGGAGGACATCCTGGTGAAGACGCGCCAACAAAGAGTTATGCAGCAGCTCTGACAAGGGCTGCTGCCAATCCACTATCCCTACAAAATGGCCCTTTCCCGTCCGTGCCCCCTTTTTAAACCCTATACCCTTCCCCTAACGCACCCCCACCCCCACCGGCCTTACTAATTAACCCCATAGTCCCCGAACTTCACTCCTCCAAACCCCTGTCATGCCAGTCCTACTCCCAGGCTTGCAGCCCCAGGTCCAGCCTGTGCTAGAGTGATTGCACGCCTTTGGTCAATTCGAAAAGATTGCTTGTACCAAAGAAATGACTGAGGGAGGCCATCATTACAGTCACCTCCAGTATGCAGCCTTTTGGAAAAGCCTACTTTGTGCAGTACTTGAGAATTGTTCCTACTTCTTGTATTTGTACTGAAACCCCCATCATCTATTTAGTAAAGAGAGACTTTAATTATTCTAACCAAACAGGTCTGGTATTTGCATCCACACTCCTGCCTTGCACCTAGAAACCCATCCACCTAATATCAGGGGCACACCAGTCACCACCAGGGAGGAGACTCCAAAAGTCCAGTGTTGTGCCCCTCTAACCACTGCACATTTTGCCTGGGGTAGTGCTGGAGAGAGGGATTAGCCACTGTGAGGACTACAACCACCCTCGTTGCCACCACTACCACTCTCATCCTAACCGCACAGCACATGATCCAGGTTCTTTGACATAATGGTAAGCGATATTCTGTGCAGTGACATCGCTGTGTGCATTTTTAGGGGTGTTGCTATATGAGGAGTAGATGTTGCAGTTCTACTTGAGAACTTGTCCTTAATTTTTTTCTTCTGCTGTGGGCGTCTCCTTTTCCCTGGCTTTAATCGCGATGCAATCAGAGTGGACCGCTCAAAGCCAGGAGAATACTGCGTCTCGGCCCCATTGCGAGTTTACAGCTCGGTACACTACAGAACGGGGATCCACAGCGGACGAACGGGGGGAAGGTTTGGAAAGAAAATTACACCCAGCGTATCCGCTCTCCAAGATAATGACATAGGCTAACTATGTCAAACCTGATGAAAGGTCCTCTTTAAGGGACCCAATGGTTCCTCTGCCAAATAAAAGGATACCAGTGCTATAAATTGCATGAAGTAATGGGAGGTCCTAGAATTGAAGGTGCATTTACACTGCTTGTTGAGCAGACACTTGTTTGGGAGGAAGTGTTCCTTCCCGACAATTTCCTGCTCGTTATTGGAGATGAAGCGCCGCAATTTCATGCAGCGATCACTTCCACTGTATGAGAACGAGTGATGGCCACTGCCCATACAGAATAATTGTTTCTGGGCAGGAGATCTATGTTCACACATCAAGGATCGGCTGCCCATAAACTATGATTGAGGTGTTCGCACAAAAAATGAATTCACCCCATAAACAAGCATTTTGCTCATTCATCGGGTGATTTGCGCCTTTACGCAACCAGAATATCAGGAACGAGCGTTCAGATACTCCTAAGCGCACATTCACATCAACGCGTGACTTCTGTGTCGGTTTTGCGGACCGTAAAAGGCAGATCTGCAAAACACAGGCACCAGCCATGTGCAGCCCACACCGGACCCATTGACTTCTATCGGTCTGTGATCTGCAAGATGCATTCAAAAATAGGATGTGTCCTATATTTGGCAGCATGGAGGCACAAACCCGGAAGCGCCTCCTCCACCTCACAAAATATAGGACTGAAGTCAATGGGTGCACACCTCCTGTTTGGTTTTTTGGTTTTTACTCCCTGCCTTGCTCTGGGCTTGCTTTTTGCAGGACAAATTGTACTTTTGCATACAATACAGCAGAAAGCTGGCAACATTTTTTAAACACAATTCAGTCATAGTTTATGGGTTTAGTTTTTATGGCATACCCTACGTGGTAAAAATGACATTCTCTTTTCTGCAGGTCAGTGCGATTACAGTATGATTTCTCTACTTAACTATGTTCCTGCCACTGGAATATAACCCCAAGTAATGCTTAAAACTGTAAGGCCCCTTTCACACAGGCGTCGTAGAAGAGGTCTGGATGCGTTGCGGGTGAATTGCGTGAGACTATACCGGCTGCACGATCAAGTGGATGAGGTGAGTCATTTAAAAAAGAAAATGTTTAACCCTCAATGGTGATTTTACTTTGCATTCTGTATTAAATACTACTGGGACCCCCTCCAATCATGGAAACAGAGGTCCCAAACCCCCTGCTGCTGCCCTAAAGTGACTGGAGCAGCCAGTCGCACATGCATATGGCTGCTCAAATAATTTCTATGGGAGTTTTGGAGACAGTGGAGCGCTCTGGAACTCGCATAGAAATGATTTCATTGGCCGCAAAAGATGCGTACAGCACACCACATCTATGTAGCCGAGCAGGAAATAAGAGTCCATAATAAGAAAAGCCATGTGTGCCTGCTCAGGGCTGCGTGTCCATGCGTGTGTGCCGATAATTGATCTGGGCATGCGCGGCGAGCAGACCAATCAACCCTTTTTTAACATTTAGGTGATAAACTGATTTCCTCCAAGGGTAATGCGTATTCCACCTGCAGGCCCAGACGGAATGGCACATACAATCACAGAATGCCATAGACATATATGGGTTCACACGGCAGATATAAAATAATAAAAGTTATGAGAATTGTTGTCCATTTCTCACAGTGGGAGGGGTCTTTTAACCTCTTTGTGTTTTCTGTCCCTAAGGACAACTAATAAGAACAACCACTACGTATGGGTGGGCACTAAACAAAGGTGTTATGGTCATTGTATTCAACATGTCGTTCCATGTACCTTGTATTATGTCATAATTGCATATAAATGACCCCAAGCCACTAGAGGGAGCTAGGGACCGCCCTGTAGATATAGACAGGTCTGGGTCTAGTCGGGGGGTTGGAGTGTGTACCTCCTGAAGTGAGGAGGCTAGTTAGCCTGCAGCTGCTAGTGGTGAAATTTACGTGAAGCAATCTTCCAGCAAGTGAATATATATTTCAGAGGAGCTTTCCCCAAGGATAAAGCAACCCTTTCTGCATTTTTTGCATTTCAGAATTGAGGTGCAGGAGTCGGATTATTAATCACCGCACCAATACAGCTACTGAGTTACCAGGGATCAAGTCAAGTCCTGTCCAGTAAGCATCTTACCCTCTGCCCACCTTGCTAGGATTAGCCTATTCTTTACCAAGTCTGCATACCAGGAAAATCACTGCATTTATACCTTTTGTCTTCAAAACGGAACTACATTAAGGACTGTATATAATTTGCCATTCAGTAAAGAAGTTAATAATCAATGGAATCCGTTGTACCTCAATTATTTCTGCGAATTGGTTGTGCTACCGTAAAAGGCACTGGCGTCACAAATTGCAAGGGACCTTGTCACAGGCACATTAAACCTTAACATCAAGGGCACTTCACATACCACCTGGCCTGTGTCCCTTTATTCAGAGAGTGCCCCAGAGGACCCACGTGCTGACCTCTCCATCACTGACTGCACGCCTGCCCAGGGACTTTATAACTGTGAGTACAAATCTCATCCCCTCGGTCTGCCTGCCTATGTCCGTGACCTCACAGGTCGCTTACCCTGAGGACTGGCATACTGCACTGGTGATGCTGCCATGGAGGATGTCCTGGAAAAAGGCAATAACAGGGCCTGGTGCATGGCAGATAATAGCTATTTGAAGGGAGAGTAGATGCGGACAAAGTGAACAAAAGATGGGAGGTTGGGAAAGGATGGAGAAACTGGAGATGGGTTAAAAGAACTGTTAGTTCAGAGGAGGAAGCCATTTCCACCACCTTGTCTGGATGGGAACAGTAGGTAAATTTGAGTTTTCCATAAGAGAATGTGGCAGGGCAGGCTTTGTTGGTGGGTGTCAACCATGTTTCTGTATAACCAAGGAAGGTAAGCTTCCGGGAAATAAATAGATCATGGATGTATCACTCTCTCTATGTTTTCTGACTACTGGAGACATATGTCATAATCCTGAGCCCCCTTAACTAATCCACACTATCCTATTTCCCTTACAAATAACTGCTCTCACTCCTCAAATCTCATACCTGAACCCTGCTCCCCTAGTTTCTCTATTCAGAGAATTATGGAACTCATGTTGCGTTTGAAATAACCTTCCCTACATCAATGATCAGCAGCAGGGGTCCAGCTGTTCCTGTTAGCCGTGCCCCTGCTGTATGTTCCGGCATCAGTGTTTTCAGCATACAGCAGGGGCACGGCTAACAGGAACAGCTGGACCCCTGCGGGTTAAACACAGCATAGGGAGAGCATAGGAAGACTTCAGGGACTGTGCAGGGACTATAATCTAAAGCTGAAGGGATTCACAGGAAACAGTGCAGTTTGCAACAATCCCTGTGTAGGGCACAGAGCGATCTAACTGAATGGTGCCCACCTTGTTTTATAGATTCCATTAGGCCTTGATTCTCAAATTGGGTGATACACCTGTCTTCCTCAACTGTCCACATTGACAATGAATAGCTTATTTTACATACAGTTAGTGTTACTGTACAGTATGTCCAACAGACAGTTTCCAGGACCCTCCAAAGTAACGGGCAGTGGCAAAACTGTTGCTGTAGCCAAAAGAAGTAGCAGCAGAAGAAGGGAGGGGGTGAAAGCAGTAGCCACAGCAAGAGGCCACAGCTGCTACTGTTATCTAGCGGTGATGTTTTGATAACCAATCCTGCTGTCTTTGAATGGTTGACATCAGACACAGGCAGCCAGGAGTCAGTGGGTTCCTCTGACACCACACTTAGTTGGCATAGCCCAGGAACAACCTCTGTGCCCTCACCTGTCCTGAACGTGCCTCTTTCCTTTGCTGCTCATTCTGCCAGGCAAGTATTGTATTGCACATTAAACCTAGCTTTGCCGCGGTCAGCGCTGACCCTGTCATGTACGATGTGTGTGGAGGGAGGGAGCTCCCTCCCTATCCCCATCTGGTCCCATTGCTGCAGTGACGGGGACCCAATGGCTGGGAAGGCAGCCCGATGCATTCCATAGGCATTGTGCTACCTTCCATGTAAGCCTATGAGACCCAGCCCCCTGGGTCTCACATGCAAGCAGGCTGTAAGTGTATTACACTGTGTAATACATTTACAGCCAATGCATTACAATGCAGATATATTGTAATGCATTGTAGAGGGGATCAGACCCACAAATGTTGAATTCCCCAAAAAAGTGTTTTACATAATAAAAAATAAACGTCTTTTCCCATAATTAAGTTTTCAAAAATTGTCAAAAAGAAAAGTAGACATATTAGGTATCGCATCCGTATCAACAGGCTCTATAAAAATATCACATGATACACCTGTAAAAAAACTACAAAAAATCGTTCAAAAACAGCAATTTTTTGGTCACCTAGCTTCACAAAAAGTGTAATACCATGTGTTAAAAAAAGTCGCATGTACCCCAAAATGGTACCAATCAAACTATCATCTCATCCCACAAAAAAATGATACCCTACCTAAGACAATCACCAGAAAAAAAATTAAATAAAATTGCTCTCTAAACATGGCAACACAGAAACAAGATTTTATGCTACTCAAAAATGCTTTTACTGTGTAAAACCTGCTCTATAAAAATATCACGTGATATCCCCCTCAGGTGAATGCTGTAAAAAATAAAAATAAAAACCGTTCCAAAACTGCTTCACAAAAAGTGTAATACCAAGTGATCAAAAAATTGCATGTACTCCAAAATGGTACCAATCAAATCATATCATCCCACAAAAAACATGGCAACACAAAAACAAGATTTTGTTCTGTTCAAAAATGCTTTTACTGTGTACAATTTAGCAAAAATAAAAATATTAGACACATTAGGTATCGACGTGTCCACAACAACCTGGTCTACAAAAATATCACTTGATATACTCTGTTAAGTGAATGCTGTAAAAGTTAAGTAAATTGAAACTGTGCCAGAGCGGTAATTTTTTTGTCTTATTCAGATGGCAGTGAGGGTGGTTAGTAAGCGGCAACATGCAGCGCTAAGTAACGCCCCCTCTGGTCCAGTGATGTCACTGGCACACAGGATAATTATGCAGAGCATAATGAAGGGAGGGTTGTAGGCAGTAACAGGGAGCTACATGTAACGCCCCGCTGGTCCGGTGAAGTCACCGGGCACTGCGCAGAGTTATCTACTTTATGTTGGCATTATTTTGTATATGTCATTTTATATTTTTAGGATGTTAGAAGGCTTAGAAGTTTAGAAGCAATTTTTCAAATTTTCAAAAATTTTTCACAAACCATTTTTTTGAGCACCAAAGTGATAAAGTGATTTTGAGAGGCTTTTGAGGGGCTTATGTAATGGAAACCACCACCCCTGCATACCTAATATGTCTTCAGGCTGCCTTCCCTGCCATTGGGTCCTCATCACAGCAGCGCGGGGACCCGATGGACACCAGAACCCGGCAGGATCCCACATGTGCCGCGGTCAGAACTGACCGTGACAGTGCAAGGGTTAATAAAACATACTGCAGGCGTATCAGTGACTGCCGGACCCTGCAGGTGATCAGGCTGGTATGTACAGTGCTGTTATCCTACGGGCTAAGGTGTTTTTCAGGATATTTTAACTGATATCCTATCCTTTGGATCAGTCATCAGTATCTGATCAGTGAGGTTTGACACCAGGACCCCAACTGATCAGCTGTTTGAGAAGGAAATGGCACTGATTGTAGTGCTGCAGCCTTCTTATAGCTTTCCCTAGGCCATGAGATGTCACTTTCATCGGTCACATGGCCTAGACAAAGCTCAGTCCTATAGAAGTGAGTGGGGCTGAGCTGGTAACTATGCACAGTCGGTATAAAGGTACAGCGCTGTGCTTGGTGAGCAAAGTGAAGGCCGCAGCCCTACTGCAAGTGCCATTGCCTTCTTAAACAGCTGATCTTTAAAAGAAAATACCAGAAATCTCCTTTGAGGTATCCTTGAGGGGTTTACAGCTGGTCCAAGATAAACCCTTTAGATACTTATTATAAATATATTTTAAATATAAAGTATTTAAAAAGTAATTGTAATTTTTTTTTTTTTGTAATGTGTAGGGGCAGTGATCACTGTTGCTCGATTGCAGGGTGGTCGTAACCATGGAAACGAGAGGTGTATAATGTGATGAAAAAAATAATCCAGCCGGCAAAGGAAGCAATCACAATACAATAGTAAGTGCCTTGTATTAACTTTATCTACAGTATATGATAAATGTAATTTGCTGAAGCGAGACAAGTCCTATAAGTAAAGGGAACATTGCTTTAGAGCTATTTTTCACATAAAAAAAGAATGACAATTATATATTTTAAAAAATATTAACATAACCAGAGATGTGTATCAAAATGTGTATTTATTTCAGAATAAAAACATCATGACGTTTACAGGACTCTGTAAATAGTGAATTTCCCTAGGATATATTACTATGCCTCTCCTAGGCTTCTCTCTTCAGTTGATGACATCACAGCTGATGACATCACAGGCATTGTGGTGTGTCTTGTTCATACAGCAGCACCTGCTGCAGCAACTCATTTGAGCAGGCCAGTCTTCATGCGACCAGACATCTCCTTTTAGTTCTTAGAGAAGACACAGACATGGAGAAAATACTGAAGAGGTCAAATAATCATCCCAGGCTCTTTAAGAAAATCTGACCCTGAAGTAGCAGGTAAGGACCAATCCAATTCTGTATGCTTTTTGCTTGAGTGTGGTTTCGCACATAGGTTTTATCGGCGCTTTGTGCACTTTTGCTGTGCTACAATGTGCTATGCTTTCTGTTTTTCTGGCGAACCCCAGCCAGGACTTACTGAGATTATTCCCATCTTGGCCTTTCAAAACCCATATAAAATCAAGTTTTTTTTTCACGCCTGAAAAAAAGTGTTGCCCTTTCTTATCTTTACTGACCAGTGCAAAAACTGCAGTATTTTATTGTTTGTGTTATGTTAAACATAAAAACCTGATTTAAACAGTAGGCCATTTTCTGATGACACATTCCCTTTAAGGCATCCATAAGAAGTTTGCAACTGGTCCAGGATAGGCTTTTCAGATACTTTGAAAAATTTACATAACCACAAGAGCAGTGATTCTGGGGTAAATCACCCTAATGCCTTGTTATTTTTGTTCTTATACTGAGTTGCCTCAAAATCCATATTTATTTCAGAATTTGAAACTAAGACATGTTTTCTGCGCACTGAAAATAATGAATTCCTCTAGGATGCATTCCTAGGCTTCTCCCTCCTTATGACATCACAGCTGATGGAATGTTAAGGCATTGTGATGTGTCTTGTTCATTCATTTGAGTAGGCCAGTCGTCATGCGATCAGTCATTTCTTTTGTTTCTTAGAGAAGATCAGCATTTTCACCATCTCTGTAAGAACGTCAATTAATCATCCCAGGCTCTGAAAGAAAATCCGACCCTGACATAACAGGTAAGGATCAATCATACATAGGTTTATTGTGGCGTTTTGTGCACTTTTGCTTTGTTAGTGACTAGTGCTAAATAAATCGAAGCATCCTAAGTAGACTTTGATACGAATTTCAGGAAAAATCTGATTTGTCACAAAGCCGGATTTCCGTGTGCTTCGTGGTAACAAATCAATTTTTCCTAAAATGGTGGCTGAAAGTAAAATTATACTGATGCTAACTGACCATAACTGACACAATAATGGATGATTTTTTTTTCTGTTCTTCTGACAGATCAGAAGCTAAATAGTGATGTGAATTCAGCCTGACTATTGCAGTTTTTTTTGTTGTAGTTGTGCCATTTTTGGACAAATGGTATGTTTGAGCACAGGGCATTTGCTTTTCTTGTTTTTTAATATGCCTAACATTCTTATATAAGACAGCATGTGCTCCAGTGTAAGGCTAGAGCCACACAACGACATATGTCTCACAAGAAAACGGGTACAACTACATTGCAAAATGTGTCACGCGACATTCATATCACACCAATGTTGTGCAACATTTATTGTAATGATAGTCTATGGTATTACACTGAGGCATGTGACATGCTGCCACTGCAACACGACAGTCACACAAAAATCCAACTTGGATGGATTTTTTGCAACTGTTGTGTCACACCATAGGCTATCATTTCAATAAATGTTGCGCAACACTGCACAGCTTCCTCTTTAGGGAGGAGTATGCAAAAAATGCATTGGCAAAAAAAACCATGTCAAAACAGTAAGCACAATTAAAAATGCTACAGAAACTTGCGTGTGTATTTTTTTTAAGTGGGCAAAAGCTATGGCTGTATATGACACAAAAACATCTAAAGACTAAGTAAAAAACAAAAACAAAGTGTTAACAGACTCCACTGCAAAAAAAGTATTTTCTTTATTTAATATTTCCTATAGACTTCTATGTAACATCTGGATCTGGTGTTTGTCCTGTATTTAATTTCATTTAAATTTACTTGTCTCAGAGTGGTTTGTTGTGTATGAAAAAAAAGCTCCCCCTCAAAACAGACAAGAAAAATAAGCCTGGTCAGGAGTGGAGTAGAAATAAGACTGTTTATGCATCTAATTCAGGCGCAAAAAAGCTGCAGCTACATTAAAAGGTCTGAAAAAAGTTGCAAAAAAAAGTTGCAAATTGAAAAATAAATACCTCTAAAACAGGAGCAAAATCAGTAAATGAGACTTAAAAAATAAGACAGTCGGAAACAGGTTTTTTACTCATGAGAACAGGCACATACACTATAGTAAATGTGCTCCGGAGTCCTTCTTTTTTAGCTTATATGATCTTCATTTACTGACACAAGGCTTGAAATGGCTGTGAGCAGGAAGCCTTCCTCTTTCACGCTTGCCTGTGGTGCCTTCCTGTACCAGACTGGGTGCAATCACCACTTTCCTTTTGCTGATTGGTAGAAAGCTGGACTTTCAGCCATTCAGTTCTTCAGGAGAAGCTACTGCTGGGAGATTGACATACAGTGTCAGAGTGGCCCCTGAGCAGCTGTATGAGAGATCTCAGCCTTGTCTAAGGCTATTTTCACACTGGTGTTGACATCTTCTGGCAGTTTGTGTTAGCTGAGGAACAGCCTGGAGCAGTTCATTATATCCAGCATTAGCCAGAAAGGACCGGAGCACTGCTAGGCCCCATTGACTATAATAGGACCTGGGGCCCCATTGACTATAATGGGGCCCAGACTGTTTCTGGCATTAGTGCTGGGATTTAGATGGACAAAAAATAGTGCTTACGCTCTGGCGGGGAAAGGCAGTTTCTGTCTATGGCAGATATAATGAACTGTAGCAGGGCCGGCGCCATCAGCCATGACAAATTTACCAAGATTGTCACCTGTTTCTCGGTGTAAATTATTGAAATCTACTCCAGTCAAGGGGCTGGAGTATATTTCTCTCTAGGTGGATGGAATGCTGGAGCTTGCACCTAATTTATAAGGAGGTGTAGGCCTTGTCATAAGTTAAACGCAACCTCTTACAGCGCAGGTGGTATCAAGGACTGGTTTAAATTACTAGTCTTTGATAAATGACTCCCAGTGTGTCTTACTGTGTATAGTTTGTGAAATGCAGTCCTGGACCAGCTGTGGTTCATGTGATCTGAACTCACTGCATTGTAGTGATCTACGATGCTGTGAGTTCCAGCCTAACTGCGGGTCTACTGTCCTATGCTCACAGCATCATTTGATTATGGGGCAATCGCGGCTGGGTATAGGTGACTATGCAGCAATAAGTTCGGCTCCCATGAGCCATGGCTGGTCTGCAAAATGGGACCATAGCTATTGACCACATTTCATAGGCTCCACACAGGCATGTGAAAGTGGCCTTAAAGGGGTTCGCAACTTTCTGGCTACTGTTGATCAATGTGTATATGAGATGACTATGTGGCACTTACTAATATAGCCTTTGATGAAATTCTGTACCATTTTCTGTTTCATAAGCTATGCGCCCTTGCTTAAACAGTCTTTTGTGCTGTCCACACAGTGGTCCTGTCCATAAGATGGCTGCTGGAGGGTCATGTGACCAGGCAAATTATCTGTGTGTGATGTCTCCTTAGGGTCAAATACATTGCACCTGCACTAAACTCCCAACAGAACAAGAGAATATCGAAGGTGCAATGAATTTGAATAGAGGCTATATCACACACAGATGATTTGTTTGGTCACATGATCCTCAATCAGTGGCGATCTTATGAACAGGACCTATGTGTGGACAGCACAAAAGACTTGACAAACGAGGGAAGATACATTGTTAAAATTCTGCATCATTTTCTATATTTCTAAAGGCTATATAAGTAAGTGCCATTTAGTCGTCTCACAAACATATTGATCAACACTAACCAAAAATTGGCCAACCTCTTTAATATTTACCTGACCTTCCAGCACTGCCGGGGTCGTAAAGCATTATATTGATATATGATGCTTTGAAACCCTTACAGTTCTGGAATGTATTGTATACACTAACAGCATTATGTCAGTGTTGTCTAATACATTCCAGAAGTGTAAGGGTTACATAGCATTATAAATCAATCCCGGCAGTGCTGGAAGTTCAGGATGGGAGCTGCACTGCGAGTGCGGAGCATGATGCTCACTCGTCTTATAAGCAGCCTAACGGGGAGCAGTAAATTGTATTCTCATATCGCAGCCACTCTCTCCGCAGCCGGAAATCTTTGATAACAGAGAGCAATAGATTGCATACTCCTATCTTCAGTTGATAAATAATCAGCTATGACTTCAAAAACCTTAGCACCCCATTAGCATGTGCTCTAGTATCAAGATGCCAGTATCAATGGGGCAGTGTCATTATCTTACACACTGCACTTATGATATTTCTCCTTTTCTACAATAAACCTTGGAGATGAAAGAAAATGGAGAACTGCAATAGGTAAATAGGTTATATATGTTAATAGGCCCTTGCAACATGTGGTCATGAAGGTAAAGTAGAAGGTGAGTTATGTGTGATGAAACCAATTATGGTACGACAATCAATGAAATGAAGACATTTGGCACAATCGCACTGCCCACAAATGAAAAGATCCCTACACACCCAAGCTAATGGTAAGTGAATGTATACATTATCTAAAGCTATAAACCCAGGGAAATAGCAATGTTTTAAGTAGAATGCAATTTATTGTGTATAATCCAGAAATATAGAGTTTTTTCTGCTACTTTGCCTAAATTATAAGTAAATTGGTCAAAGATTCTTTCTACCTAAATGGTAGAAATATCACCTATAATGGTGCTGGACAGGATAGCTGTAGGGGCATGTGAGGAGGCTTTCATTTTTTTTAATAGGTGAACTTTGACCTTTTTATTTATAATTTAAGGAAAGTAGCTCATAAGTCTATCTTTTCCAATGTCTTGAATCCTTGAACACTATCAATGTTTCATACTTAAACATTGATAACGCTTGTTTCTTCCAATAAATCTGTAGTACTATCCTTAAATACACTTGATATACTTGACTGGCCTTCTCTTTAGAGGTAAAACTGATACGTTTAGTTAATGGAGGCCAAATAAAAGAGGAGAATAATTTCTAAAAGTAAAGATTGTGTCAATAACTTTCTAGAGACATGCTTAGGTTCCTTGGGCCCAGTGCAAATGAAAGATATATTCCTAGAGGTAAAGACCACATCATTATCTTATTAGAGATGTGTTTATCTGGGTTGTCTCACTTTAGCAAAGATCATTTGTCATGCAGTGTAAAGTTAATAACAGGCATTTACTATTTTATGGTGATTTTTTCCGTTGCCACTTTTGCTAACCTGATTCATTTTTCCAACTCGTTATACACTGGTCATTTCCATGGTTAGGACCACCCTACAATCCAGCAGCAGTGGTCATGCTTGCACAATATCGGACAAAACACTGGCCTAGTTGAGCTCCCATTGTCCCGTCCAACAGAGAGGCCACTGCTTTTTCCTATAGTGTGCAAGCAAGACCACTGCTGATGGATAGCAGGGTGTATGTAACAGTGGAAACAAGCAGTGTATATTATGATAGGAAAATGAATGCAACCACCAAAGGGAGCAATAGAATTAATTGTAGTAAAGTAGGACTAGCATTGCCTTTATCTAAATAATAAAAGTCAATTGCAGAAGTGATACAACTGCGTTAAGTTCATAGGACTCAGTTCAGCTGAAAGATGAGTTACCATAGATCTATAGCTGTTACTTCTTAGAGAGAAAAGCAAATATGAGGTTATGCTTAGAAAAATCTTATGGTAGTGAAATAGCAAGGTTTTAAGTAGAATGCAATTTATTGTGTATAATCCAGAAATATAGAGTTTGTTCTGCTACTTTGCCTAAATAATAACTAAATTGGTCAAAAATTCTTTCTACCTAAATGGTAGAAATATCACCAATAATGGTGCTGGACAGGATAGCTGTAGGGGCGTGTGAGGAGGCTATACTTTTTTTTAAATAGGTGAACTTTGACCTTTTTATTTATCGTTAAAGGAAAGTAGCTCATAAGTCTATCTTTTCCAATATCTTAAATCCTTGAACACTATCAAGGTTTTATACTTAAACATTGACAACGCTTGTTTCTTCCAATAAATCTGTAGTCCTAATATCTATCTCTGTTCTTGAGATATATTTTTATTATCTATAAATACACTTGATATACTTGACTGGCCCTCTCTTTAGAGGTAAAACTGATATGTTTAATTAATGGAGGCCAAATCAAAGAGGAGAATAAGTTCTATAAGTAAATATTGTGTCAATAACTTTCTAGAGGCATGCTAAGGTTCCTTGGGCCCAGTGCAAGTGAAGGATATATTCCTATAGGTAAAGACCACATCATTATCTTATTAGAAATGTGTTTATCTGGGTTGTCTCACTTTATCAAAGAGCATTTGTCATGCAGTGTAAAGGTAATAGCAGGCATTTACTACTTTATGGTGATTTTTTTCAGTTGCCACTTTTGCTAGCTTGATTCATTTTTCTGACACGTTATACACTGCTCATTTCCATGGTTATGACCACCCTACAATCCAGCAGCGGTGGCTATGCTTGCACAATATCGGACAAAACACCGGCCTAGTTAAGCTCCCATGGTCCCGTCCACTAGAGAGGCCACTGCTTTTTCCTATAGCTTGCAAGCAAGACCACTGCTGATAGATAGCAGGGTGTTTGTAAGTGTGCAAACAAGCAGTGTATAATATGATAGGAAAATGAAAGCAACCATCAAAGGAAGCAATAGAATTAATTGTAATACATTAGGACTATTATTGTCTTTATCTAAATATTAAAAATCATTTGCAGAAGTGAGACAACCGCGTTAAGTCATGGGACCCAGTTCAGATGAAAGATGAGTTCCTATAGATATATAGCTGTTACTTTTTAGAGAGAAAAGCAAATATGAGGTTATGCTTAGAAAAACAGTGTGGTAGTGAAATAGCAAGGTTTTAAGTACAATGCAATTTATTGTGTATAATCCAGAAATATAGAGTTTGTTCTGCTACTTTGCCTAAATTATAAGTAAATTGGTCAAAGATTCTTTCTACCTAAATGGTAGAAATATCACCTATAATTGTGCTGGACAGGATAGCTGTAGGGGTGTGTGAGGAGGCTATATTTTTTTTTAATAGGTGAACTTTGACCTTTTTTTATAATTTAATGAAAGTAGCTCATAAGTCTATCTTTTCCAATGTCTTGAATCCTTGAACACTATCAAGGTTTTATAGTTAAACATTGATAACGCTTGATTCTTCAATACATCTGTTGTACTATCTTTAAATTCACTTGATATACTGGACTGCCCTTTTCTTTAGAGGTATACCTGATATGTTTAATATAATGGAGGCCAAATCAAAGAGGAGAAAAAGTTCTATAAGTAAATATTGTGTTAATAACTTTCTAGAGACATGCTTAGGTTCCTCTGGCCCAGTGCAAGTGAAGGATATATTCCTATAGGTAAAGACCACATCATTATCTTATTAGAAATATGTTTATCTGGGTTGTCTCACTTTATCAAAGAGCATTTGTCATGCAGTGTAAAGTTAATAACAGGCATTTACTATTTTATGGTGATTTTTTCAGTTGGCAATTTTGCTAGCTTGATTTATTTTTCCAACCCGTTATACACTGCTCATTTCCATGGTTATGACCACCCTACAATCCAGCAGCGGTGGCTATGCTTGCACAATATCGGACAAAACACCGGCCTACTTGAGCTCCCCTGGTTCCGTCCACTAGAGAGGCCACTGCTTTTTCCTATAGCTTGCAAGCAAGACCACTGCTGATGGATAGTAGGGTGTTTGTAACTGTGGAAACAAGCAGTGTATAAGATGATAGGAAAATGAATGCAATCAGCAAAGGAAGCAATAGAATTAATCGTAATACATTAGGACTAGTATTGTCTTTATCTAAATAATAAAAGTCAGTTGCAGAAGGGAGACAACCGCGTTAAGTTCATGGGACCCAGTTCAGGTAAAAGATGAATTCCTATAGATCTATAGCTGTTACTGTTTAGATAGAAAAGCAAATATGGGGTTATGCTTATAAAAATCTTATGGTAGTAAAATAGCAAGGTTTTAAGTAGAATGCAATTTATTGTGTATTATTCAGAAATATAGAGTTTGTTCTGCTGCTTTGCCTAAATTGTAAGTAAATTGGTCAAAGATTCTTTCTACCTAAATGATAGAAATATCTCCTATAATGGTGCTGGACAGGATAGCTGTAGGGGCGTGTGAGGAGGCTATCATTTTTTTTAATAGGTGAACTTTGACCTTTTTATTTATAATTTAAGGAAAGTAGCTCATAAGTCTATCTTTTCCAATGTCTTAAATCCGTGAACACTATCAAGGTTTTATACTTAAACATTGACAACGCTTGTTTATTCCAATAAATCTGTAGTCCTAATAATTATCTCTGTTCTTGAGATATATTTTTATTATCTATAAATACACTTGATATACTTGACTGGCCCTCTCTTTAGAGGTAAAACTGATATGTTTAATTAATGGAGGCCAAATCAAAGAGGAGAATAAGTTCTATAAGTAAATATTGTGTCAATAACTTTCTAGAGGCATGCTAAGGTTCCTTGGGCCCAGTGCAAGTGAAGGATATATTCCTAGAGGTAAAGACCACATCATTATCTTATTAGAAATGTGTTTATCTGGGTTGTCTCACTTTATCAAAGAGCATTTGTCATGCAGTGTAAAGTTAATAACAGGCATTTACTATTTTATCGTGATTTTTTTCAGTTGCCACTTTTGCTAGTTTGATTAATGTTTCCGACATGTTATGCACTGCTCATTTCCATGGTTATGACCACCCTACAATCCAGCAGCGGTGGCTATGCTTGCACAATATCGGACAAAACACCGGCCTAGTTGAGCTCCCATGGTCCCATCCACTAGAGAGGCAACTGCTTTTTCCTATAGCTTGCAAGCAAGACCACTGCTGATGGATAGTAGGGTGTTTGTAACCGTGCAAACAAGCAGTGTATAATATGATAGGAAAATGAAAGCAACCAGCAAATGAAGCAATAGAATTAATCGTAATACATTAGGACTAGTATTGTCTTTATCTAAATAATAAAAGTCAGTTGCAGAAGGGAGACAACCGCATTAAGTTCATGGGACCCAGTTCAGCTGAAAGATGAGTTCCTATAGATCTATAGCTGTTACTTTTTAGAGAGAAAAGCAAATATGGGGTTATGCTTATAAAAATCTTATGGTAGTAAAATAGCAAGGTTTTAAGTAGAATGCAATTTATTGTGTATTATTCAGAAATATAGAGTTTGTTCTGCTACTTTGCCTAAATTATAAGTAAATTGGTCAAAGATTCTTTCTACCTAAATGATAGAAATATCACCTATAATGGTGCTGGACAGGATAGCTGTAGGGGCGTGTGAGGAGGCTATAATTTTTTTAATAGGTGAACTTTGACCTTTTTATTTATAATTTAAGGAAAGGAGCTCATAAGTCTATCTTTTCCAATGTCTTGAATACTTGAACACTATCAAGCTTTTATACTTAAACATTACTAATGCTTGTTTCTTCCAGTAAATCTGAAGTACTAATAATTATCTCTGCTCTTAAGATATATTGTTATTTTCTTTAAATACACTTGATATACTTGACTGGCCCTCTCTTTAGAGGTAAAACTGATATGTTTAATTAATGGAGGCCAAATCAAAGAGGAGAATAAGTTCTATAAGTCAATAACTTTCTAGAGACATGCTTAGGTTCCTTGGGCCCAGTGCAAGTAAAGGATATATTCCTAGAGGTAAAGACTACATCATTATCCTATTAGAAATGTGTTTATCTGGGTTGTCTCACTTTATCAAAGAGCATTTGTCATGCAATGTAAAGTTAATAACAGGCATTTACTATTTTATGGTGATTTTTTCAGTTGCCACTTTTGCTAGCTTGATTCATTTTTCCGACACGTTATACACTGCTAATTTCCATGGTTATGACCACCCTACAATCCAGCAGCATTGGCCATGCTTGCACAATATCGGACAAAACATTGGCCTAGTTAAGCTCCCATGGTCCCGTCCACTAGAGAGGCCACTGCTTTTTCCTATAGCGTGCAAGGAAGACCACTGCTGATGGATAGCAGGGTGTTTGTAAGCATGGAAACAAGCAGTGTATAATATGATAGGAAAATGAAAGCAACCAGCAAAGGAAGCAATAGAATTAATCGTAATACATTAGGACTAGTATTGTCTTTATCTAAATAATAAAAGTCAGTTGCAGAAGTGATACAATTGCGTTAAGTTCATGGGACCCAGTTCAGCTGAAAGATGAGTTCCTATAGATCTATAGGTGTTACTTTTTAGAGAAAAAAGCAAATATGAGGTAATGCTTAGAAAAATCTTATGGTAGTGAAATAGCAAGGTTTTAAGTAGAATGCAATTTATTGTGTATTATTCAGAAATATAGAGTTTGTTCTGCTACTTTGCCTAAATTATAAGTATATTGGTCAAAGATTCTTTCTACTTAAATGATAGAAATATCACCTATAATGGTGCTGGACAGGATAGCTAGGGGCGTGTGAGGAGGCTATAATTTTTTTTAATAGGTGAACTTTGACCTTTTTATTTATAATTTAAGGAAACTAGCTCATAAGTCTATCTTTTCCAATGTCTTAAATCCGTGAACACTATCAAGGTTTTATAGTTAAACATTGACAACGCTTGTTTATTCCAATAAATCTGTAGTCCTAATAATTATCTCTGCTCTTGAGATATATTTTTATTATCTTTAAATACACTTGATATACTTGACTGGCCCTCTCTTTAGAGGTAAAACCGATATGTTTAATTAATGGAGGCCAAATCAAAGAGGAGAATAAGTTCTATAAGTAAATATTGTGTCAATAACTTTCTAGAGACATGCTTAGGTTCCTTGGTCCCAGTGGAAGTGTAGGATATATTCCTACAGGTAAAGACCACATCATTTTTAGAAGAGAACAGAACGGGGTGTATCTGTAATGACAGATAATGTGACACTTAGATTGCACACAAGTGGACATCATTTTACTAATTATGTGACTTCTGAAGGTAACTGGTTACATACACACATGCCACATGCCAAACATGATATAAAGGAAGCTTTGCCAGAAATAAATGCAAAGACTGTGAGGGGGCACATGTGAGCATTACTAAAATACATACTACCTAGGCCTTTAAATCTGCGTTGGAGGCGGCGTTTGGAGCCTCTGTTGCAGATTCTGTCAAAAGACCACACAAAAAAGCATTGTATGCAGCACTTTTGTGTCTGGTAAAAAGACAGGATCCAGAACGGAAACTGAACGGATCCCATCATAGTTGGTGGAGTCTGTTCAGCTTCTTCCCTGTGGAGTAACAGGAGGAGGGAGGATCAGTGTCACTAGTGGGGTGACAGGATGAAGGGGAGCAGGGTCAATAGTAAGGTGACAGGAGGAGAGGGAAGCAGGGTCACTAGTAAGGTGACAGGAGGAGGGGGAGCAGGGTCACTAGTGGGATGACAGGAGGAGTGGGAAGCAGGATCACTAGTGGGGTGACAGGAGGAGTGGGAAGCAGGATCACTAGTGGGGTGACAGGATGAGGGGAGAGCAGGGTCACTTGTGGGGTGACAGGAGGTGTGGGGAGCAGGGTCACTAGTAAGGTGCCAGGAGGAGGGGGGAGCAGAGTCACTAGTGGGGTGACAGGAGGATGGGGAGCAGGGTTACCAGTGAGGTGAGAAAGGGGGAGCAGGGTTACTAGTGGAGTGTCAGGAGGAGAGGGGGGAGCAGAGTCACTAGTGGGGTGACAGGAGGAGGGGGAAGCAGGGTTACTAGTGAAGTAACAGGAGGAATGGGTAGCAGGGTCACTAGTGGGGTGACAGGAGGAGGGGGGAGTAGGGTCACTAGTGAGGTGACAGGAAGTGGGGGGGCAGGGTCACTATTGGGGTGACAGGAGGAGTGGGAAGCAGGATCACTAGTGAGGTGGCAGGAGGAGGGGGGAACAGGGTCACTAGTGGGTTGACAGGAGGAGGGGTAAGTAGAGTCACTAGTGAGGTGACAGGATGAGGGTGAGCAGGGTCACTAGTGGGGTGACAGGAGGAGGGGTGATCAGGATCACTAGTGGGGTGACAGGAGGAGGGGGGAGCGGGGTCATTAGTGGGGTGACAGGAGGAGGGGGGAGCAGGGTCACTAGTGAGGTGACAGGAGGATGGAAAACAGGGTCACTATTGAGGTGACAGGAGGAGGGGAGCAGGGTCACTAGTGGGGTGACAGGAGGAGGGGGGAGCAGGGTCACTAGTGAGGTGACAGGAGGATAGGAAAGCAGGGTCACTAGTGAGGTGACAGGAGGAGGGGGAGCAGGGTCACTAGTGAGGTGACAGGAAGAAGGTGGAGCAGGGTCACTAGTGGGGTGACTGGAGGAGGGGGAGCAGGGTCGCTAGTGGGATGACAGATGGAAGGGGGAGAAGGGTAACTAGTAAGGTGGCAGGAGGAGGGGGGGCAGGGTCACTAGTGGGGTGACAGGAGGAGGGGGAGCAGGTTCACTAGTGGGATGACAGAAGGAAGGGGGAGAAGGGTTACTAGTGGGGTGGCAGGAGGAGGGGGAGCAGGGTCACTAGTGGGGTGACAGAAAAAGGGGAAAGCAGGGTCATGGGTGACAGGAGGAGGGGGAGCAGGGTAACTAGTGGGGTGGCAGAGGAGGAGGGAGCAGGTTCACTAGTGGGATGACAGGAGGAGGGGGAGCAGGGTCACTAGTGGGATGACAGAAGGAAGGGGGAGCAGGGTAACTAGTGGGGTGGCAGGAGGAGGGGGGAGCAGGGTCACTAGTGGGGTGACAGAAGGAGGGGAAAGCAGGGTCACTAGTGAGGTGACAGGAGGAGGGGGAGCAGGGTCACTAGTGGGGTGACTGGAGGAGGGGGAGCAGGGTCGCTAGTGGGATGACAGATGGAAGGGGGAGAAGGGTAACTAGTGAGGTGGCAGGAGGAGGGGGGGCAGGGTCACTAGTGGGGTGACAGGAGGAGGGGGAGCAGGTTCACTAGTGGGATGACAGAAGGAAGGGGGAGAAGGGTTACTAGTGGGGTGGCAGGAGGAGGGGGAGCAGGGTCACTAGTGGGGTGACAGAAAAAGGGGAAAGCAGGGTCATGGGTGACAGGAGGAGGGGGAGCAGGGTAACTAGTGGGGTGGCAGAGGAGGGAGCAGGTTCACTAGTGGGATGACAGGAGGAGGGGGAGCAGGGTCACTAGTGGGATGACAGAAGGAAGGGGGAGCAGGGTAACTAGTGGGGTGGCAGGAGGAGGGGGAGCAGGGTCACTAGTGGGGTGACAGAAGGAGGGGAAAGCAGGGTCACTAGTGAGGTGACAGGAGGAGGGGGAGCAGGGTCACTAGTGGGGTGACAGGAGGAGGGGGAGCAGGGTCACTAGTGGGATGACAGAAGGAAGGGGGAGCAGGGTAACTAGTGGGATGGCAGGAGGAGGGAGGAGCAGGGTCACTAGTGGGGTAACAGAAGGAGGGGAAAGCAGGGTCACTAGTGGGGTGACAGGAGGAGGGGGAGCAGGGTAACTAGTAGGGTGACAGGAGGAAGGGGGAGCAGGGTCACTATTGGGGTGATAGGAGGAGGGGGTATCAGGATCACTAGTGGGGTGACAGGAGGAGGGGGTATCAGGATCAATAGTGGGGTGACAGGAAGAGGGGGAGCAGGGTCACTGGTGGGGTGACAGGAGGAGGGGGGAGCAGGGTCACTAGTGAGGTGACAGGAGGATGGGAAAGCAGGGTTACTAGTGGGGTGACAGGAGGAGGGGGGAAGGAGGGTCACTAGTGGGGTCTTCCCCTGCCTGACCCAACCTGTATTGCTCTGGTGTGCTCATACCAACCAATAACAAAGATCCTTGCTGTAAGGAGCTTTGTTATTGGTTATTTAAGGCACAGGCAGTATCGCTGCGCTGACTGTGCCATTCACAGGGCTCACTGCATTGATGAATGTGGAGAAAATGCCGGATTTGGCCCGCGGGCCATAGGTTGGGCAACACTGACTTAAACTATTGTGCTCTGATCCATCACATAAAATTCAGATTAACAAAACATTGAATTTAAGGCTGTAATGTAACAAAACACGAAAAAAGTGAAGGGGGTGAATACTTTTGCAAAAGACTGTAGATCAGTGATGCCCAGCCTACGGCCCTCCAGCTGTTGTAAAACTACAACTCCCACAATGCCTTGCTGTAGGCTGACAGCAGTAGGCTGTCTGGGAATGCTGGGAGTTGTAGTTTTGCAACAGCTGGAGGGCCACAGGTTGAGCATCCCTGCTGTAGATGCTTGAAGTTCTCTGCTACAAGCGTCTATCACATTGTAAAATCTACAAGACAGGAGGAAGCGTGTTTTTTCTTATGTAAGATCTCCACCTGCTGGCTGTAAAATTTACTAACAAAAACTGTCAGCAGGCTAGGAATTAACCTTTTCCTGCTTTGACTGACGCATTAAGGGGTTAATTCACTTTACAAAAATCAATTAAATAAAAAGTAAATAAATAATGAATACAAAAAATATGAAAACTATAATAAAGAGAAATACAGGAAATTAAAGACTGCTGGTATCCAGAGAAACAGGATGGGGAGGGGGTGGGGGGTATCACCTTTAACCGCCTGCCGACCGCCTAACGCAGGGCTGCGTCCAGGCGGCGGCAGGCTTGTTCATCTTTGACGCAGCGGCGCATCATCTCCGTGGATCCACAAAACACGGACGCCGGCAATGTGCTTTCCGCATTTTGCAGATCCGCACATTGCCAGAACTATATAGAAAATGCCTTTTCTTGTCCGCAATTGCGGAAAAGAATTGGACATGTTCTATATTTTTGTGGAACGGATGTGCAGACCCGGAAGTGCTGATCCGCAATTCCGGATCCGAGCGGGACAAAGTCTGTCCCCATAGAAATGAATGGGTCCGCAATTCCATTCCGCAAACATCATTGCGGACGTGTAAATGGGGCATAAGGGTCCCTTATCACCGCCAGTTAGTTAGCTACTTGTTAGGTAGTTAGCGCCCAGCCCACCGCAATGCAGTCACTGATTTTGGCAGAGATTTTTTCATCCACGTTGATCGATGTGAATGAAAAAATCTGTGCCGTTCATTTTTTTTTTTTCAGCCCAGAGGCTGAACGAAAAAAAAAAAATCTCATTACCCCATTGCTCAATATAAGGAGAATAGCAGAAACTCCTGCCATCCAGTACATCCAGGCTGCAAAAAAGGGTCACTCATGTGGTATCGCCGTACTCAGGAGAAGTAGGGCAATGTGTTTTGGGGTGTATTTTTACATATATCCATGTTGGGTGAGAGAAATATCTCTGTAAATTGACAACTTTGTATAAAAAAATTTAATAAGTTGTCGTTTACAGCGATATTTCTCACACAAAGTATGGGTATATGTAAAAATACACCCCAAAACACATTGCCCTACCTCTCCTGAGTACGGCGATACCACATGTGTGACACTTTTTTGCAGCCAAGATGCGCAAAGGGGCCCTAATTCCAATGAGTACCTTTAGGATTTCACAGGGCATTTTTACGCATTTGGATTCTCACACTTTAGGGCCCCTAAAATGCCAGGGCAGTATAAATACCCCACATGTGACCCCATTTTGGAAAGACATGTGTGACACTTTTTGCAGCCTGGGTGCGCAAAGGGGCCCAAATTCCAACAAGTACCTTTAGGTTTTATAGGGATGCTCACAATTTAGCCCCGCCCAAAATGCCAGAACAGTAAACACACCCCACAAATGACCCTATTTCGGAAAGTAGACACCCCAAGGTATTCACTGAGTAGCATAGTAAGTCCGTGGGAGATTTTATTTATTTTTGCCAGAAGTTAGCAGAAATGGAAACTTTATTATTATTTTTTTCCCTCAGAAAGTGTCATTTTCCGCTAACTTGTGAAAAAAAATGAAATGATACATGAACTCACCATGCCCCTCCGCGAATACTTTGGGGGTTCTACTTTCTAAAATGGTGTCATTTGGGGGGTATTTATACTATCCTGGCATTCTAGCACCTGAAGAAACATGACAGGTGCTCAGAAAGTCAGAGCTGCTTCAAAATGCGGAAATTCACTTTTTTGCACCATAGTTTGCTATAACTTTTACCCAAACCAATAAATATACACTTATTGGATTTTTTTTATCAAAGACATGTAGAACAATAAATTTATAGAAAAATTTATATAGAAATGTAGCTTTTTAAAAAAAATTACAACAGAAAGTGAAAAATGTCATATTTTTGCAAAAATCTCGGTCATTTTTGATTAATAGCAAAAAAAGTTAAAATGTCAGCAGCAATGAAATACCACCAAATAAAAGCTCTATTAGTGAGAAGAAAAGGAGGTAAAATTCATTTGGGTGGTAAGTTGCATGACGGAGCAATAAACGGTGAAAGTAGCGTAGTGCAGAATTGTAAAAAGTGGCCTGGTCATTAAGGGTGTTTAAGCTAGGGGGGCTGAAGTGGTTAAAGAGGATCTTTCATCGGAGCAAAAAATGTGAACTAAGTATGCTGACATGTAGAGCGGCACCCAGGGATCTCCCTGCACTTACTATTATCCCTGGGCGCCGCTCCGTTCGCCCAATATAAGCTACGGTATCTTCTGTGACTTGGTCATACTAGGCGTATCCCAGGCTGTAGCGTGGGTTAATCGCAGCACACAGTTCACAGCCTGAGAGAAAAAAAAAATCGCAGGCTGTGAGCTGTGCGCTGCGATTGGCCAGCGCTACAGCCTGGGGTATGCCTACTATAACCAAGTGATACTAGGCTACTCCTAGTATAACCAAGTCACCAAGATACCGGAGCCTATACCGGGAGAACAAAGCGGCGCCCAGGGAAAATAGCAAGTGCAGGGAGATCCCTGGGCGCCGCTCTACATGTCAGCATAATTAGTTCACATTTTTTGCACCGATGAAAGGTCCTCTTTAACTCATGCTTGGCCCTTCACCCCACCTTGACCCATAACAAAAAACACAGACAACTGTGTCACTTTATTGCTGGATGGTGATCGGCCACAGCTTCTTTATTAACCACTTCAGCACCCCTAGCTTAAACACCCTTAATGACCAGGCCACTTTTTACAATTCCGCACTACACTACTTTCACCGTTTATTGCTCCGTCATACAACTTACCACCCAAATGAATTTTACCTCCTTTTCTTCTCACTAATAGAGCTTTCATTTGGTGGTATTTCATTCTTGCTGACATTTTTACTTTTTTTGCCATTAATACAAATTTAACAACATTTTTGCAAAAAAATTACATTTTTCACTTTCTGTTGTAAATTTTTTTTAAAAAAACTACATTTCTATATAAATTTTTCTCTAAATGTATTGTTCTACATGTCTTTGATAAAAAAAAGTCCAATAAGTGTATATTTATTGGTTTGGGTAAAAGTTATAGCGTTTACAAACTATGGTGCAAAAAAGTGAATTTCGTCATTTTGAAGCAGCTCTGACTTTCTGAGCGCCTGTCATGTTTCTTCAGGTGCTAGAATGCCAGGAAAGTATAAATACCCCCCAAATGACACCATTTTAGAAAGAAGACACCCCAAAGTATTCGCAGAGGGGCATGGTGAGTTCATGTATCATTTAATTTTTTTTCACAAGTTAGCGGAAAATGACACTTTCTGAGAAAAAAAATAAAAATAAAAAGTTTAAATTTCTGCTAACTTCTGGCAAAAAAAAAAAAAATCTCAGATGGACTCACTATGCCCCTCAGTGAATACCTCGGGGTGTCTATTTTCCGAAATGGGGTCATTTGTGGGGTGTGTTTACTGTTCTGGCATTTTGGGCGGGGCTAAATTGTGAGCCGCCATGTAAAACCTAAAGGTACTCGTTGGAATTTGGGCCCCTTTGCGCACCCAGGCTGCAAAAGTGTCACTTATGTGGTATCGCCGTACTCAGGAGAAGTAGGGCAATGTGTTTTGGGGTGTATTTTTACATATACCCATGTTGGGTGAGAGAAATATCTCTGTAAATTATCAACTTTGTATAAAATTTTTTAAAAGTTGTCGTTTACAGAGATATTTTTCACACAAAGTATGGGTATATATAAAAATACACCCTAAAACACATTGCCCTACTTCTCCTGAGTACGGTGATACCACATGTGTGACACTTTTTTGCAGCCTGGGTGCGCAAAGGGGCCCTAAAACCAATGAGTACCTTTAGGATTTCACAGGGCATTTTTACGCATTTGGATTCCAGACTTCTTCTCACGCTTTAGGGGACCCTAAAATGCCAGGACAGTATAAATACCCCACATGTGACCCGATTTTGGAAAGAAGACACCCCAAGGTATTCCGTGAGGGGTATGGTGAGTTCATGTAAAATTTTATTTTTTGTCACAACTTAGTGGAATATGAGACTTTGTAAAAAACAAAATAAAAATAAAAAATATATCAATTTCCGCTAACTTGTGCCAAAAAATAAAAATTCTGTGAACTCGCCATGCCCTCACGGAATACCTTGGGGTGTCTTCTTTCCAAAATGGGGTCACATGTGGGGTATTTATACTGACCTGGCATTTTAGGGGCCTCTAAAACGTGAGAATCTAAATGCGTAAAAATGGCTCATGAAATCCTAAAGGTACTCATTGGTTTTAGGGCACCTTGTGCACTCAGGCTGCAAAAGTGCACTCATGTGGTATCGCCAGATTCAGGAGAAGTAGGGCAATGTGTTTAGGGTGTATTTTTACATATACCCATGCTCCGTGTGAGAAATATCGCTGTAAACGACAACTTTTACATTTTTTTATTCAAAGTTGTCAATTTACAGAGATATTTCTCTCACCCAGCATGGGTATATGTAAAAATACACCCCAAAACACATTTCCCTACTTCTCCTGAGTACGGCGATACCACATGAGTGACACTTTTTTGCAGCCAAGATGCGCAAAGGGGCCCAAATTCCAATGAGTACCTTTTAGGAGGGCATTTTTACGCATTTTTCTTCTCACGCTTTAGGGCCCCTAAAATGCCAGGGCAGTAGAAATACCCCACATGTGACCCCATTTTGGAAAGAAGACACCCCAAAGTATTCCATGAGGGGCATGGCGAGTTCATAGAAGATTTTTTTTTTTTGGCACAAGTTAGTGGAAATTGATTTTTTATTGTTTTTTCTCACAAACTCTCCCTTTCCGCTAACTTTTGACAAAAAGTTTAATTTTTCATGGACTCATTATGCCCCTCAGCGAATACCTTGGGGTGTCTTCTTTCCAAAATAGGGTCAAATGTGGGGTATTTATACTGCCCTGGCATTTTAGGGGCCCTAAAGCGTGAGAATTAAATGCGTAAAAATGCCCTCTAAAAGGTACTCATTAGATTTGGCCTTGCATCTTGGCTGCAAAAGTGTCACCATGTAGTAGCCGTACTCAGGAGAAGTAGGGCAATGTGTTTATGGTGTATTTTTACATATACCCATGCTGGGTGAGAGAAATATCTCTGTAAATTGACAACTTTGAATAAAAAAATTAAAAAGTTGTCGTTTACAGCGATATTTCTCACACACAGTATGGGTATATGTAAAAATACACCCCAAAACACATTGCCCTACTTCTCCTGAGTACGGCGATACCACATGTGTGACACTTTTTTGCAGCCAAGATGCGCAAAGGGGCCCTAAAACCAATGAGTACCTTTAGGATTTCACAGGGCATTTTTACGCATTTGGATTCTCACGCTTTAGGGCCCCTAAAATGCCAGGACAGTATAAATACCCCACATGTGACCCTATTGTGGAAAGAAGACACCCCAAGGTATTCTGTGAGGGGATTGGCGAGTTCACAGAAAAAAAAAAATTGGCACAAGTTAGCGGAAATTGATTATTATTTTTTTTTCCTTACAGTCTCATATTCCACCAACTTGTGACAAAAAATAAAATTTTGCATGAACTCACCATACCCCTAACGGAATACCTTGGGTGTCTTCTTTCTAAAATGGGGTCACATGTGAGGTTTTTGTACTGCCCTGGCATTTTAGGGGTCTCCGCAATCATTACACGTATGGCCAGCATTAGGAGTATCTGTGATTCTCCTTATATTGAGCATACGGGTAATGAGATTTTTTTTTGTCCGTTCCGAAAAAAAAAAAAATGAACGGCACGGATTTTTTCATTCGCATCGATCAATGTGGATGAAAAAATCTCTGCCAAAATCAGTGACTGCGGTGCGGTGGGCTGGGCGCTAGCTACCTAACAAGTAGCTAGCTAACTGGCGGTGATAAGAGACCCTTATGCCCCATTCACACGTCCGAAATTCTGTTTGCGAAACGGAATTGCGGACCCATTCATTTCTATAGGGACAGACTTTGTCCCGCTCGGATCCGGAATTACGGATCTGCGCTTCCGGGTCTGCACTTCCGTTCCACAAAAATATAGAACATGTCCTATTCTTGTCCGCAATTGCGGACAAGAAAAAGCATTTTCTATATAGTTCTGGCAATGTGCGGATCTGCACATTGCCGGTGTCCGTGTTTTGAGGATCCGTGGATCCGATCCGCGGATCCGATCCGCGGATCCGTGAATCCACGGATCCGCAAAACACATATGGACGTCTGAATGGAGCCTTACAAGGGGTGTGATCAATGACAGGGGGGTGATCAGGGGTCTAGATGGGGTGATCAAGGGGTTAATAGGTGAGGGGGTTAGTGTAGTATTTGGTGCAACTTTACAGTGTTACCTGGTCCTCTGGTGGTCGATCCCAGCAAATGGGACCACCAGAGGACCAGGTAGCAGCTATATCAGACGCTGTTCACAAAACAGCGTCTGATATAGCTGTTTGATGCGATTTAACTCGCATCTACAGCCTGCCAGCGATGGATCATCGCTGGCAGGCTGTAGCTGAACTGCCGAGACGCGCTTCACTGTGAACGTGCGCGCGCGTTCACAGGAACTCACGGCTCTCGCGAGATGACGCGCCGATGCATCGTCTCAGAGCTACAGGACCGCCCGCAGGACGCATCCCTGCGTTAGGCGGTCCTGTAGCGGTTAAAGCGGCATATAAACCGTAATATCATAGCGGTATGCCAAACGCCGGACTCCCAGTGGGCAAGTTAAACCGTAATCATCAGAGCAGTATGCCGACCACTGGACTACAAGCGGGCAAGTACGCCATCTGCTACCACCATATCTCCACTGTACCCAAATGCCGGCAGCTGTGACTTGCTAAACTCGACCAGAATTCGCGTATCTCAAAAGCCGTAATTATCGGAGCGATATCTACACCGTTGAAAAAACAAAACAGAATAAACAAGTATCCATAACCGATCATAACCTTGTACCTTGACCAGCCTCCCAAGAATAGCCACAAAGGGAGCGCTAATTTGCTTCCACTGGCAAGAGAAAGTGACCAGAACAAAGAGGGGGTATATGTAGCCTTTAGGATTTTCTGCCCCACCCACATCCTGTCTAAGGAGCTCCCCAGTGAATTAACCCCTTAATGGCCCTACTCTGCCATCTACTTTACTATTAACGTGAAGGAGCCAGCTCTCTAAAGCCCTAAGGGGAAAAGGGGGGACACCATCAGTCCCTGAGCTCCCTATACCGTTTTAATTTATTATAGCAATAGTTACTGGTATTAGCAATAGTACAGCAGACTACGTACACACCCATACAAACATCCCACCCCTTTTTCGTTCATAAAAAATATATATATTTACATATATATTTATTAGTTTTAGCGGCAGATATTCTGCATTAAGGTTCACTATAAACAAGCACAGTATTTATACCAAGCCTAACTGTACCCTTAAAGGGTTTAGCCCATCTTGTACTTTGGGGGTATATCGCTTGGATATGCTCCCAATGACTGATTGACCAGAAGTGGGACTAGCACCTATCCTTAAAACAGAGCCCGCAAAGTTACAGAGGACACACCACGTGTGCACGGCCGCCCACCATTTATTTCTATGGAAACACCGAAAATAGCCAAGCAGTGTGCTGCACACGGCTATGCTAATTTCGGCACACCCATAGAAATGAATAGAGGGCGGCCACGCGTGCACGATACGCCCTCTGTGACTTTGCGGGCTTCATTCTAAGGATAGGTGCAGGACCCACAGGTGGGACCCGCGCCTATCAGACATTGGAGGCATATCCTAGCAATTTGCTCCCAAGATGGGCCAACGCCTTTAATCCAGATCATGTCATTTTATGCTGCAGATTCCCACCAGGGATTTTACTCCGCAATGCATAGGGTGAAATTCTCATTTAGCAAATAACACTATGGAGAATATCCACATTGTGTTGTCTTACCCTTAACAGGACAAAATACATATTGTAAATAATGAGAAAAGTATTCTGATAAAGGTGCTGTTCTATCTCACCATTTATGAAATATTGCTAATATATACCATACATGTCAGATAGGAGGGAGTCCTAGAGGAGCCTCCCAAATTCATCCATCTCTCCATTCACCTCTATGGAGATAGCGCCTATATAGCGAGCACTCGCCTATTTTCAGAGCTCCAGTAGCGGTGAATGGAAGATGGCTGTGCACATGCGACTTCTCTCCCTACACTTCAGGGGCTCAGTTCTAGAGATAGGATTGGGTGGAACCTTAATGTGACACTTAAGGATTCTTTCACATTCATTATTTCCGGCAGGCTGTTCCAGGACAGCCAGAAGATACTGGAAAACCGTCAACACCATTCACTATAATTGGTACCAGCTGCGATCTGCCCACAAACAGGCAAACATGCGTCAGAATCGCTGCCGGTACCCATTATAGTAAATGAGCAGGACGTCGATGCGTAGGGATGCTGGGAGTCAGATGCAGACCAAAGTAATATCCATGGCTAGTGGTAAGTACAGGACATCAATATCAATGACCCAGAAAACCATAACCAGGATCAAGAGCTGCTGAAAAGACTGTGTTAACGGCGACACAATCCTCTGCAGCGCACACAATTTCAGTCAAAATATCAACTAATCGCCATGAGTTTCAGCAGCTAGACCCATGGCAATCAGCTTATCCCTGGAGAGGATTCACTTTGTGGAGTTCCACAACTGGGTGAACCACTTTAAATCTGCAGACCTGGAATTTGGTATAAAGACTCTACATGACACGGTAGATGGCACTTTGGCAAAAGGAGGGCATTAGATGGCACTGGTGAAAGTCCAAAGCCTTAAAACGGCCAGTGCTAATAGTTTTTTGAAAATACACGATCACAGTGTACTCCCTCAGGTCGTCGATCCCTGGGGTTGGTGCAGTGAAGGAGGGGAATTCCATTTGGCAGTGGGCTCCCTGGAAGATGGTATTTTGGTGGTGCCCATGGTGTTAATGTCCATGTGGGTGCTAGGCAGGGCACATGATGAAAATGCAATGGCCTGCATGCAGTGTTCAGAAAGTCAGAGACCAGACCACATTAAACTTCACAAGTCTCTTTACTGTGTGCACAATAGGAGTTGTAGTAGATCCAGTGGTTCTCTATACAAAATTCCTGCCAGATGTCCAAGCATAAGCTAGGCAGTTTGTTATAGCAATGATCCTCTGGTTAAATCTTTTCTTCCTAAAGTCCCTGTTATTTGGATCCCTGGCTAGAAACTACAATCCAGCAACCGTGGCTATAATGTCCACAAGTCTGCGGTACATAGGTTGTCTTAACTTGTCTCCCCTTTGCAGCAGCAGGGTCCGGAACACTTTAAACTTGTTTACCTCTCTGTCTCTCTCTCATTGTAGCCATACAAATCATCCTCCTTTAGTTCTTGCTTTTATCTCCTGGAGCTCGTGGAGGTGACAGAAGCTCCAGGGCTTGAAGCCAGAGTTTATGGGAGAAGGGCACATGGAGACTGCTCCTTCCAGCCTCCCTTTCTTTGGCTAGACTGACTGGAAACTAGGTGGCAGAGCAAGCCCACATGCGATCCAGAGAGGTCTGGGCCAGAATTGTTAATTGTGGCCAGCCATGCCTGGCTCATGATGATACTGAGTGTGCAGTACATAGGACACTACTGAACGCCTGTCATAGATACCATCTATCGCTACCTCAGCGCTGCGCTCTGCAATCTATATGCAAGTCCCAACACCAGCATCATCTTTGGAGCTGGAGGACCTGTGATGATGTCACTGTCATGGACCCATTCAGGGGGAGGAGCTAAGCAGTGCAGAAGAAGGCTTGTCATGGAGGAGAGAAGAAGAGAAAAACAAAAAACTGAAACTACACTCCTGCAGTGTTCATTCCAGTTTAATTTATTTAATTCTATTTTATTTTAATATATATCCAATTAATTTACATATCTAATTATACCCAATTCATGGGGGGACAGAACCAATAAAGATAAGGTGGAAACCATAATAAATATATATTACTAATATAAAAAAGGGAATAATCATCTAAAAAGCTATTATTTACTCCCAGTCCCTAAAAATAGCATCAAGTAATCTTATGCCTATGAAGGAATATGAATAGACAATGTAGGAAAAGTAGTATCGCAGGAAGAGTAGTCTTAGGGACGTCATAGGGAAAAATGATAATAAATAAAAGAGTTAAAAATATATTTAAAAAATGACAAGCGAAAATAAGAAATATATTCAACATTAAAAAGTAAAGGAAATAAATAATACGTATTCATTTAATGCCCCTAAAAAACATCAATTCATAATGCAATATACGTATCCACAGGAGGTTGTGTTGGGAAAGATTAAATTTGCTTTTATAAATATACATACATGATTATGTTACCTAATATCAAATAACAAGAATAAATAATAGGATTATAGATATATAAGAATCTAAATTTTATATCTATTTAAATTGGGTAAAAAATAATCAATAGCCCAACAAGCATCAGACCTATTACTCTAGGTCGGTGGTGGCGAACCTTTTAGAGGCCGAGTGCCCAAACTGCAACCAAAAACCCACTTATTTATTACAAAGTGCCAACACGGCAATATAGTATATCTGCCATGTACTTTATTATTTAGTTAAAATTGCCTGCCTGCATTCAATGCGCTGCCTGTCCTGTTCATAGTGCGCCTGCGCTGATGAATGGCAGGAAAAGTCTAAGGCATATTAGTACACCATAGACTTTTTCCAGGGTGCGGGTGCCCACAGAGAGGGCTCTAAGTGCCGCCTCTAGCACCCGTGCCATAGATTCGCCACCACTGCTCTAGTATGTGATACTATGTATGATATACAATACTAACAGCTCTATGAACATCAGATATACAGTCTCAATATGAGAGAAAAGCAAGCTGTTATGCACTGACATGCCCCTGACATGCGCAATGCCACGGGAGAAAAGGATAAATTCTCTAAGTTGGAGCCCATGCGCGAACTTACGAGGTGAGGGGAGCAGCTGGGGAGAAGTCAGCGTGACTCAACCTGATGGGCGGTATAGAGGAGAGGGGTGAGCGAACGGGGAAAGTCTCTGATCAATTTTGAAAGATAGAGGGAGTAAGATAAAGCGCTAGAGGCTAACTTATCGTGACATCATTTACCAACCTAATAAAGGATGTTCCCCCGTCCCCAACAGACTTACCTGCCCGATCCCCTGAAGACACCGGTTTGCCAGCGAAACATGTCGGGAGGCAGAGTGTGTGTCTGTGTGTTGTTTTAGATTCGGTAGAGGGCGGCTAACCCCAATAGAGGGAATAAGTGTAAACTAGTAGAAGCATTAGTAACAGAATGTAGCCAGCCAGAGCGCACACAAGCTGTCATTGCTACAGGGTTGACAATACTGAAATGTTGCTGTGAAGGACACGAACAGCAACAGTATATGCACTTTAGATATAAAAAAAAGTACGAAGGGTATCAGCCTATCGTCTACTGAGGTCATTTAAAGTGTCTCACAGTATTCTTCGTAAGGTATAGGGTATAAAAAGATTCAATGAGAATAAAATAAAAGCTAAGTTTCAATTCAAAGCAAATGTAAAAAAAAGCCTTATGTTCAAATGACCAAATGTTGTTATTTACTAATGAAGAGAAGAGAAGAAACATGGATTCAGTGTAAGAGACGGAAATTTTGGGAGTTCAGTTGTCTTCTCTTATTCTTCCTCCCTATAATGTCCTTCCTTGATACTACATAAAAATGGTCTGGACACGCTGGGAGTTGTAGTGCTCTTCTCTTATACCTCCTCCTTTAAAGTCCTCCAATATTACATAACATTGGCTTGGACATGCTGAGAGTTGTAGTCCCATTCTCTTATACCACCTCTTGTAATGTGCTCTGATATTAAATAATAAAGGCCTAGACATGCTGAGAGTTGTAGTCCCATTCTCTTATACCACCTCCTGTAATGTCCTCCGATATTACATAATAATGGCTTGGACATGCAGGGAGTTGTAGTCCCATCCTCTTATACCACATCCTGTAATGTAATATATTAAAAAATAATGGCCTAGACATGCTGGAAGGTGGGTTGCCACACGGCTGGTATCTGACCATCCAAGCTGGTAATTTAGTGCCCCTAAATGCAGTAGAATGGTATAGCCCGTGTATCAGTCCTGTGTAATCCATGTCCTGTCAAACATGTGACACTCTTCTCATCACCCCTGACATTCAGTAAGCAGTGTTACATGACATACATGAACTGGATCAGCACACAGGACACATTCATGTGATAAGTAAAAGTACTAGTTGTGGAATAATGATGTTGTTTCATAAAGTTTAGTGTAAAAAAAAAAAAAAAAAAAAAACACACACACACACAAAGATCTGTTGCTACACAGACCCTGACAGACATGAGGTGCTGCTGCCGGCGGTAGTACTGCTGTATATACTGTACATGTGCTGCTGCCGGCGGTAGTACTGCTGTATATACTGTACATGTGCTGCTGCCGGCGGTAGTACTGCTGTATATACTGTACATGTGCTGCTGCCGGCGGTAGTACTGCTTTATAATATACTGTACATGTGCTGCTGCCGGCGGTAGTACTGCTGTATATACTGTACATGTGCTGCTGCAGGCAGTATATACAGCAGTACTATCGCTGGCAGCAGCACATGTACAGTATAATATAAGCAGTACTATCGCCGGCAGCAGCACATGTACAGTATATACAGGAGTACATGTCGGCAGCAGCACGCGTACAGTATATACAGCAGTACATTACCTGCAGCAGCACATGTACAGTAGTACAGCAGTACTATCGCCGGCAGCAGCATATGTACAGTATATACAGCAGATACTCGCCGCAGCAGCATGTACAGTATACAGCAGACTATCGCCGCAGCAGCACATGTACAGTATACATATGCTGCTGCCGGCGGTAGTACTGCTGTATATACTGTACATGTGCTGCTGCCGGCGGTAGTACTGCTGTATATACTGTACATGTGCTGCTGCAGGTGGTAGTACTGCTGTATATACTGTACACGTGCTGCTGCCGGCAGTAGTACTGCTGTATATACTGTACATGTGCTGCTGCCGGCGGTAGTACTGCTTTATAATATACTGTACATGTGCTGCTGCCGGCGGTAGTACTGCTGTATATACTGTACATGTGCTGCTGCCGGCGGTAGTACTGCTGTATATACTGTACATGTGCTGCTGCCGGTGGTAGTACTGCTGTATATACTGTACATGTGCTGCTGCCGGCGGTAGTACTGCTGTATATACTGTACATGTGCTGCTCCTCAGTACACTACTATTCACCTGTTAGATACCTGGGCAGTTAACTGAAAGCCAGGTCACATGATACTTGTGAGAGTCACATGACAGCTCACATGACTGACGCCATGTTTAGTCGTATTCAGCTCTCCTTTGGATGCATTTTACAGGACTAAAATAAGCCGCACCTTTTTTTTCTTTAGGTTACTGTCACATTAGTGTCCCCAACAATTAATAATTCCCCCATTAGCACCCCCAAACTAAATGATGGTCCCAATAACAACCCCCAAAAGGAATAATTCCCCTATTAGCACCCCAAAAAGAATAATGCCACCATTAACGACCCCCCAAAATTAATAATGACCCCATTAGCATTAAAAACAATTAATAGTGCCCCAGTAATAGTAACGCCTCCATTAATGCCACCCAGAATTAATAGTGTCCCCATTAGTGCTCCCCAGTAATAGTAATGCCCCCATCTCTTCTCTGTGCAAAAAAAAAAAAAAACTCACCTCCTCCATTCGATCGTGGCACAGGGAACACTCGCTGCTGACTGGAAGCTCAGGACAGGACCTGCGCTCCAGCGTATTGACGTCCTGACAAGAGCTTCCAGTCCGCAGCGAGTGTTCACTAGTACAGCACAAGCAAATAGATGGAGTTTTTTTTTTCTTAACACAAGTGGGAAAGGGGAAGGAGTTAAAGGCTGGACTAATGAGTGGTTCACAATAGAAGTGCTCATTAGTAACAGTCCATATCGGAAAATCGGCACCGGCACCAGTAGGGCCACTAAATTACCAGCTTGGCTTGTGAGATACTGGCCGAGTGGCAACCTAGGAGCAGCCTGGCCGAGATATCTGGATCTGGCATTGCCAGATGCAATCTGACACCCGCCCGCACCTTTAACGGTATGGGGCACTGGCAGAGATTCGGCCTCAACCAGGCAAAAATGCAGAGAACTGGACTGAAGAAAACCACTACATCTAGCATTTTTCATCCGGCCAATTCTCTGTAGCTGGCACCTCGGCACTGAGTTGCAGCCTGATCTCTGCCTGTGCCTATTATAGTGAATGGGGCTGGACGGCAATACTGAACTGCCAGATCTACTGCAGTAGGACGACTGCAGTAGAAATAGCATATACCGTTATGTTTGTGTTTGTGTGTGTGTTGGGGGCCAAAGCCTGCTCCACATCCAACAATGGGAAAGCTCCTGACGTCCAGGCCAGCAATATGGCAGGTGCTGTTGAAGTAACAGAAAGCAGCACCTGCAGCAGGAGCAGTGACATCTCCAGGACCAAAGAGGAGGAGGCACCTCTTCCAGACCTGTGACTGGAGGGATATATCAACAGGTACGGGCAGCAGGAGGGACGAGCAGCAACAACTTTCCCAGGCTAAATAATAGTGGGCAGCAGGTGGGACACTTATCCCAATGCGAATGCAAGTAGAAGAGAACGGGGAGCACAACTTCTCTAAGAGGTTCTCTGATTATACCCACAACTAAGTCACAAGCCACAGAGCTCAGGTCCTAGTAATGTCCTGTGTGCTGCCAACTGCTGTCGTGCCGTCCTGCTTATTTGTTACAGCAGTGGGTCTGGAACCACTGTGTAAACCGTACAGATTTGACTTGGGACTAATCCTAAAAGGCAAGAAACAAAACTATGGCGCGTTTGCAGTGAATTCACAACTAGACAACCAATTGCTTGTGCACCGGAGAAGTTGCTTTAAAGGGATTTTCCCATCTCAGACAATGGGGGCATTTAGCTGGGATATGCCAACAATTGTCTGATAGGTCCGGGTCCCAACGCTGGGACCCGCACCTGCAATGAGAAATGCGGGGAAATGAACGGAGAACGCACTGCTCATGCGCAGCTGTCCTCCATTCATTTCTATGGAGCCGCCACATCTGCGCCATAGAAATGAATGGGAGCATGGGCCATGCATGCGCGGTGCGCTCCCATTCACTTCTACGGGAGCAGCGCTTGGTGTTGGACGGACCCCTAGCGATATGCCCCCATTGTCTGAGATAGGAATGCCCCTTTAAGCAACCCAAGATGACCAGCCATTGGCTGGTGTGAATTAAGGTGCACGCACTGCCAGGGACATCAGTCTAATCATTTTTGGTAGCTCGGTGAAGGAAAAAATCCTTTTTTCTGTCAGGTCAAGTCCCCTACATTACCTTTTGTATAATTTAGGGGTGACATAGTCCATTTCTGTAGCCTGGGGCAAAAATCTGTATTGTGGTGCAATATAGCACTTGTGCATACACCGCACCAAAACGTATTTTCAATTTCAGCAGTGAAATAGTGCATCAGTGTATTTTTTGGAAAAAAAGCGGTATTCCTGGTCCACAAAGCAGTTTTAAATACACCGCCCAAATACCTATTTTACATTTCTGTGGTGAAATAGTGCATCAGTGTATTTTTGGGAAACAAAGCTGTATTCCTGGTCCACAAAGCAGTTGTACATACATAAAAAGTACATTTGTATATTTTGGGGAAAAAAGCCGTGTTCTTGGTTCACAAAATAGTTAAGCATACAGCGTACAAATACATAATTTACATTTCTGCTGTGAAATAGTGCATCGGTGTATTTTTTTGGGAAAAAAGCGGTATTCCTGGTCCACAAATCAGTTTTTAAATACACCGCCCCAATTCGTATTTTAAATTTCAGCACTGTAATAGTGCATTAGTGTGTTTTTGGGGAAAAAAAGCTGATCAATAGTGCATTTGTGAATTTTGGGGAAAAAAAACGTGTTCTTGGTCCACAAAGCAGTTGTGCATACAACGTACAAATACATATTTTACATTTCTGCAGTAAAATAGTGCATAGGTGTTTTTTTTTGGGAAAAAAGCGGTATTACTGGTCCACAAAGCAGTTTTAAATACACCGCCCCAATAAGTATTTTAAATTTCAGCACTGAAATAGTGCATGTTTTTTGTTTTGTTGAAAAAAAGGTGTATTCTTACTTTACAGAGCAGTTGTTCATACAGCGTACAAATACCTATTTTAAATTTCTGCACTGAAATAGTGCATTAGTGTTTTTTTGGGAAAAAAAAGCCGTATTCTTGGTCCACAGAGCAGTTTTCAATATACTGCACAAATGCCTACGTCTAAATTTCAGCAGTGAAATACTGCATTAGTGTATTTTGTGGGAAATAAACCCGTATTATTGTTACACAGAGCAGTTTGCCATACAACGCACAAAAACGTATTTTAAAATTTAGCAGTGACATACTGCATTCCTATAGTTTGTTGCAATAAACACTGGTTTTGCGATACATAGCAGATCTGAGGCCTACCCTGTATTTCAGTCATTTAAAGTAACCTTTTGAACTCCGCATTTACATAGTTGGTTGCAAACACACAGGTTTTGTGGTAGGTAGCACATTTGCGGTGTACTCTACATTTCTGACAGTCAAATAAAACCGTTAACTTCTGTTTTTACATTGTTGGTTTCAAAAATCAAATTTTTGGCGATAGTGAAGTAATTATATTGAATTGCTCCGTTACACTGTTGTGTGACCTAAAGAAATTTATTCTGTTTATGACACGGGCACTGCCTTACTGTATAGTGAACTTAATTGTTGACTATTGGCAGTTAAATGCAGCAGTCTCTTGTGCTTTTTGATGACTCTGCTGGCAGGGTTTCCCAGGGCCATAACCATAGTCCTGCCCCAGAAGTGGAAGAGATTGAGTGCACGGATGCCCAACTACTTAGGTTTGAGGATGGGGACAGGGGAAGCCCATGGCAGCACGTCTCTGATGATGACAAAACACAGGTGCAAACCGCTGCGGCTTTCTACGGTGTGAAGACCGACAAAGAGGGCAGGGTTGAAGACTGGGTGGAAGATGATGTTGAGAACAATGAGGTCCTACACCCCAAAATATACCACTGAAATCCATGTTTACCATGGGTGGTGATAAAATCATAATTTTTTAGGCCAGGAATTACCTTTGCGACCTGCGCTGCATATGTGCCGGGGACAATAATATAGTTAATCCGTCTGGGAGTTCAGGCGTTGATATATTCCAATTATTTGCTGTCAAGCAACCCTGTACTGCATAGGTGACAGTGACCGTCCCGAAAATGTGAATAATCCTCTTTTAAATTGTTGGGTAAAATATTACCATTTTTGCCAGGTACAAACCCCTGCACTGCCGAACTGTCAGGAAACTTACAATTGGCGGTTACATTCTTGCATGACATAAAGCCTTTTTGTGAAGCCAAAGGTACTAGTCACCAACAACATGTTTTTTATTTTTTATTTTTTTTGATAAATTGCTGTAGACCTCAAAAAAATTGGGAAAATATAAAAAGATAAAACAAAGTGTAAGTGCACGGTAGTATAACAATGGTTTGGTGAGGCCGGTATATATGTCTAATCTGCATAAGGTACAAACAAGTCCTGTGGGATCCATGGCTGGTTCTTTTTAATAAACGAAAGCTTGCCCACATTGGCGGCGGACAAGCGGCTGCGCTTGTCTGTGGTAATGCCCCCAGCCATGCTAAACACACGTTCAGACAATACAGTGGCTGCAGGGTAGGCCAGCACCTCCAAGGCGTAAAGGGCAACCTCAGGACATGTGCGCAATTTGAAGACCCAGAAGTTGAATGGGGCAGACCCAGTGGCGTAGCTGGAAATGATTGGTCACAACAGCAAATATTTCACTGCCCCCCCCCCCCTCCCACAGTAATTTTTGCGCAACCCCTTCCTTTCATGCCACCATTTCTGGGGCTACTAAAGATCGCTCTCTCAGACCAGGCCCAGCAGCTGTGGCTGTACTGCCACTGTATATAATTTCATTGAATAATACTGTTGAGGGGGCCCTGACAAAGTCTTTTAGTCCTCCTCCTCCTGGATGGGCCCCTTCTAGGTCAGGGCCCCAAAGCAGTAGCTTCCCCTGGTTCCCCTGTAGCTATGCCCCTCGGCTGTCCCATCAGTCAGTACGTGTACTGTTCCACCATGTTGCTGAAATGCTGCCTCCTGCTAAGACGTTCCAGATCTGCTGGTGGTGCAGGTTGTTGTGGCGTGATGACAAAGCTTTTACACATTTCACCCATGATAACCCTGCCTTCTGAGGTGCCGCCACATCCTCTGTTTGCTGGGTGGCAGGTGCCACTGTGACTCACTTGGGCTCAGGTTTAGAACGTTTATTTATTATTTTTCTGTATTTTATGTTATTTTAAGTCATTTCCCTATCCACATTTATTTGCAGTATATTTAACTACATTTTGCAGCCCTCTAGCCTCTTCCAGGGCTATTTTACAGCCATTTTAGTACCCATAAGTTTGGGTCCCCATTGACTTCAATGGAGTTCGGGTTCAGGGTCACATTTGGGTTATGTTCGGATCCCGACCCCGAACTTTTTTGTGAAGTTCAACTGAACCCGAACTTCCAGGTGTTCGCTCAACTCTACTCATTAGCAATCATCTTCTGAAACATTAGCAGATGTAATACAGGCTTTACTGTTTAGCCTCATTGGGGTCTCATCTACCAGTGATGTGCCTCTCTTGCTTGTGCACAGGCTGGTGCCTACTCTACCTACCTACTGTAGAAGCTCTGCCTACCACTGCATTATTGGCCCCACCTACCACCAATGTGGCTACTTGTTGACCCCACCTACCACATATGACCACTTGTAGATGTGTTTCCCGGGCCACTTTATAATCCAATGTGCTCCTATATATTCAGAGGTAAGCGGCGCTGCATAGACATTGCTTAGAGTCTCCGAACATCAGTGTATTCTGACATCTGCATGTGCCGATTAGAGATAATTTATAGACATGTCAAAACCCAGAAACATGTATTACCTAAATATTTCCATTCACATTATGAGAAGAACTCCACTACTTATAATGAAAGAGATAGATAAGCCTATGTTCACATCAGCGATTTTGCTGTAAGGTTTTTAGATCTGGCATGGGATCTCAACACCACAGAAAAACCATTCCGTTGTAATAATACAACCGGCTTCATCCGTTCAGAATGGATCCAATTCCATTATAATTGAAAATTAATAAACCGAATCCGGCACAAAAACGACTGTAGGTCAATGGCCACCAGATTATTATTTTTTGTATCTGAAAAAACTGAATCCGTCACCATGGACATTGTTTTTGAGGCCAGATCCCTCTTGTTCATTTCAGTTTCCCTTGCTACACACAATAACGCTGCTTGTGTAGTGTACGGGAGTTGTACTGCCCGTCACTACAGAAGGGTCACTTGGCTGCTGTCGCTCCTCTCATTTATGGGAGGCTGGTAAAGGTCCTATTTGTACAATGCAATGTAATTTATTGTATTTAATTCCCTGTTACTGTGAAATGTGCCATGTGCAGGCCGGCTAGGGATGTAATTCCAGCTCTAGTCACTAGAGGGAGCTAGGTAGCCCTAGTCTATATAAGGCCCAGTCAGGGAAAGAAAGCTCAGTCAGACAGCTCAGCTCAGTCTACTCCAGGCCATGAGCCTGTGAGGTCTACACCAGGCCCTGGGCCTGGGAAGGAGTGCAGACCCTGGAGTCTGTGAAGGCCACATGTCTCAGGCCTAAGTGAGTCAGCAGAAGTCAAGCAGAGGCAATCCCTAGAGCAAGAGGTACTAAATACCAAGAGGAGGTACACTGTCTACTGGAGATTCAAGGATATAAGCCAGAAGTAGGGCATTGGGGCCTTGAAGCATCAATCCCAGTCAGGACAAGTCAGGAAGAAAGTAAGGTTCACCTGCAATTCTAAGTCCTGTTGTCTTTCCCTCTGTTATACCTTGCTGGATGTAAGCCTGCTGTAACTGCGACTGTACAAACGTCTATTTTCTGCAACAAGGACTGTGTTAAGAGGTTGCCTGCTGTAATTTCCACTGTTCTCAGTAAAGTTGGAATTCTGTTTTCAAGTTACAAGTCTGCACCTCTGTTATTCCTACTATAAATACGGTGTGCCACCGTTTACTGGCACTGGCGTCACGACACCTCAGGGACCCAGCCATAGGCACGTTAAACTACAACACCAAGGGCACCTCACATTCCACCTGGCTGTGTCCCGCAAGAACCCAGAGAGTGCCCCAGAGGAACAGCGTGCCGGCCTCTCCATCACTGGCATTCCCCAGGTTAGTTCCATACATTGCCCTGACTTGGGGATGCTGCACTTGCATGGAAACCCAACAAACCAGAACGGAATGCATTCTGGTGCACTTCATTCCAGTTTCTTCACTTCGCCTGTGCCGCATCTCAAAACTGGACATCGCAACGCCAATGTTAAAGTAGCTTAAAACAGCAGCACTGTCACAGTAAGAGGTGGTGCAATCTCTCTGGGATCTCATGAGAAAGACGTGCAATACCATAAAACAAGCTCGGCCTCGTTGTGCTGAAACATGGCATGGGTGAATAAAGCGGGTCCACCACACTTACCACTTATCTGGAGTGCTGCTTCTATAGTCACATACTATGAGATTATAAAATATATATGATAAAAATATTAAAGTATTTTTCATTAGACCTCAGACTGGAGCCCCAATCTTTATCATACCTCCGATCAGACCAGTATGGGCGGTATAACACAGAAATAGTGATAGGGCGATATAGATATGTATATAATGTAGTATTTTGACAGCTCTGGCTGCTTCCGAAATGACCAGTGCTTTCTGATGGTTCCAGGCTAGGCTGTCTTTAACGTGGGGCAAAAGGGGCAGCTGCCACAGGCCCAGTTGCTCCTGGGGGGCCCAAGGCAGCTGCCTCTTTTGCCCCGCATTAAAGAAGACGGCCCTGCATGTGCTCCTTGTGTACTGTCCACACACAGAGGATTCTCCTCCATTGACATCAATAGTCCTGCAGTACCACCTAGAGGGCGACATAGAGTGCGTTCTGTGCTGGGCCGCGCTCGCTTGAGGTGCACTTGCGCGTCGCCGCCGTTTCCTGGCAACCGTACACACACTGGAGAGCGGCACCGGAGCCTTGTGGACAGGCAGGTAAGTACCGGGAATACAGGATACACGGCGACGGAAATTGCTTAGTAGAGTGTGAAGCCCCATGTGTGCTGTAGTGGGTGTACATCTCCCTATACATTTAGTGCTGTATGTAAATGTACTGTGTGCGCTGTCCAATCACAGCGCAGAACGTCACAGCCAGGGGAAAAAAAAACTCACCTTCTTCCAGGCTGTGACGTTTTGCGCTGCGATTGGACAGCGCTACAGCCAGGGAGAAGGAACGCCCATGAAGAAAAGCTGATGTCTCCTCCCTGGTGTTCCGATGCTGTTACTTAGAATACAGCGCAGGAGACTCTAACGGGGGCCACAGCGGCGCAACGGAGCACCGGACAGAAATAATAGTAAGTGCAGAGACATCCCCCATGTATGCCTTACATATCCTGCTACTTTGCCTACTTAGTTAATAAAGTATGGACTCATGAATGCCTCAGCGGCACTTGTGTTCTCCCTCTTGTCCTGTTTCCAATCAATATTAAATACGGCCCTGGGTCCAGGACACACATATACGCCATGCCTCCGTCTGTCTGGGTAATGCAGCTCCTCTTTTCAGTCAGCCAGCAGCACAAGGTCTCCACCCCAGCTTCTCCCCCTCACGTGTTGCTGGGTGTCAGTAGATGCAGTGTGGGATATAAGGGTGCATTTACACCAACAGATTATCTGACCAATCTCTGTCCAATCAGACCAATAGCAGGTGTGTATAACTAAAGATCTGTGTGTGTAATTGGCCATCTGACGAATGATTGGCTAGAAAATCTGTCAGATAATCTGCTGGTGTAACCTTCTTGAAGTAGAACCAAAACCATGCTGCTCTCTGCTGCGCTACATGGTCCTCGCCGCAGTCATGCTGGACACTGCGCCAACCTACCTGCTGGCATGGGTCAGCTGGAGGGCTGTGAGCACTGTGCCGCCTGAAAGCTTATACCATCGGGGGATGCGATCAGCAGTTCTACAACATCTACCAGAGCATGGCGCTCTTCTTCTTCCAGCACTACACTGGGGTGCAGGTCAGGACTGCAGGAGGTCATATGTGAGGGCTAGAGGTGTGTGGGGGGGGGGGGGGTTGGGGTGCCAGGTGATCGGGGCATGTCAGCTCTAGTGTTTAGAAGCTGGACATCACCTGCATGTGCTCTAATGCCCACTGTAATATTGCCAGGGAGTGTTACAGAGGACAATGATGCACTGAACATTACCAGGAAGTGTTATAGAGGCCACTGTGATATACTGTACATTACCAGGAAGTGTTATAGTACCCACTGTGATATACTGTACATTACCAGGAAGTGTTATAGAGGCCACTGTGATATACTGTACATTACCAGGGAGTGTTATAGAGGTCACTGTGACATACTGTACATTACCAGGGAGTGTTATAGTACCCACTGTAATATACTGTACATTACTAGGAAGTGTTATAGAGGCCACTGTGATATACTGTATATTACCAGGAAGTGTTATAGTACCCACTGTGATATATTGTACATTACCAGGAAGTGTTATAGTACCCACTGTGATATACTGTACATTACCAAGAAGTGTTATAGAGGCCACTGTGATATACTGTACATTACCAGGAAGTGTTATAGTCCATACTGTGATATACTGTACATTACCAGGAAGTGTTATCGTACCCACTGTGACATATTGTACATTACCAGGAAGTGTTATAGTACCCACTGTGATATATTGTACATTACCAGGAAGTGTTATAGAGGCCACTGTGATATATTGTACATTACCCGGAAGTGTTATAGAGGCCACTGTGATATATTGTACATCGACAGCGTGTGCTCTAGTGCTCACCGTAAAATTACCATGAGTGCAACAAGGAGACAATCCTGTAGCCTCCATACGGTATAATGTCTCCTTGTAGCCCCCATACTATGGGAAAAAATGGTATTTATTACAATATACATCGTTATTGCGATATATTTCTTAATATCAGATTCATTACCATGGGATTATTTTTTAAATTGTCCAACCCTAAATGAGACATAAAATAAATGACAAAAGTACCCCTCCTGCTCTGGACGGAGCGCTCTACCTGCACTCACCGCTTCCGGGTCTTCTGCCTGCGCCGCACTGTGATCAGACATCGCACAGCATCGGGACATAGTGCGCACCTACAGTACGTGCTCCACATCCGGACGTTACGCAGTCAGAACACAGTCACCGCCCATGGGGCCTTCTGCACACTACTGAGCGCTTTCATAATGGAGGCGCTCATTAGTACTTTATAAGACGCACTGCCATTTCCCCCCATTTTAGGGGGGGAAAAGTGTGTCTTATAAAACGAAATACAGTTTATATGAATATATATATATACACACAGCAATAAATAAATTCACAGAACTCCCAAAAAGTCCAATTAAAAAAGGCGATTTATTCTTCTATGTTCAGCGACTTTTCTGTCCTACCACAGAGCTTTTCTCGGACAGGACAGAAATGTCACTGTCTTTACATGGAAGAATAAATCCTCTTTTTTGATTGGCCTTTTTGGGAGCGCTGCGACTTCTTCACTGGTGTACATCTGAGGGCTGTGGATCCCGGCCCTGGTCACGGGCACCCTGTATACTAATTGTTCTGGAATTGCTGCTTTGTGCATTACATATAACGGATTTCCACACAACTGATCTTATTACAACATGCCAGTACAGAACTATGGGCACCACTGCCACCCCTCATACACCAGTCACAGACCCTGCCCCCATCCACTAATAACATGGCACTAGAAGATGCCGCCATGTAGTTCTCTCATTCCTCTGGACACTGGACTGCCACTCAAGATGCCCACCTCACAGCATACATGGCAGAGCATGCCCATGGTCCACTGCCAGGAGATGCCACCTGAGCATTCCATGGTGACCTCTGACCCCTGCACACGACCAACTGCCGTTCAGATTCAACTGTCGACGGCAGCGAGCAGAGGCGGTCTACAGATTGGAAGATATTTGGATATTTGCGACAATGGCGTCCACTGGACAGACAGAAGACAGCGAGGAGGAGAAGAGAGAAGAAAAGAGGAAGAGGGAAGAGGAGAGCATCGCTGGATCCAGCGCCTCAAAGAAGAGGAGAGCAACCGAGGAGAGCGGATCGGAGGATGAGGGGCTGACATCAGACAGCAGCCAAGACTCTGACACGTCCAGCCCCTATGCCAGGCTTCCCATCAGCTGCTTCACCATCCACCAGGTCTTGGGCAGGGGCAGCTTTGGCAAAGTAAGTTTTAGTATAATTAATATGATATGTCCCTTTTATCCCCATCTATTGCTTTCTGTTATCAGCCATTTCATGCTGGGTAGATGAGTATTCTCCATTTCTTTTCCTCAGGTGGTCCTGGCATCAGTCCCTGGCCGAAATATCTACACGGCTGTCAAGATGATCGACAAAAAGTGGGACAATGCGGACACCATCACGAGAGAGCGGAGGATACTCCTGGCCGCCAGAGCCTGCCCGTTCCTATGCCACCTGCATGCCGCACATCAGTCTCAGGAGCGGGCATATTTCATCACGGAGTATCTGTCCGGTGGCAGCCTGGAAGGTCTGATCAATATGTGCGGCTACCTGAATACTGACAGCGTAAGGTAAGAGAATGGGGAATAATCCAAAAAGAGAAAGGGGGGGGGGGGATAAGAGCTGAGGTCAGAGGTACATTTAGGAGAGGGCTGGAGGGCATGTCCCAGGGTGCAAGGTGGCGGTGTAATTCTTGGTAACTTCTTGATCAGGGTATTTACATGCAGATCTATGCCACCAAACTGAATGTAGTAGTAGTAGTAGTAGTAGTAGTAGTGGTAGTAGTAGTATTAGGCTACATGGACACGACAGTGAAAAACGGACATGTGATGTACATTTTTTTAACGACCATGAAATGTATATTTTAAGACCAATGGTAGTCTATGAGGCTATTCACATGGCAGTTTTTTTGACTGTCAGTGAAAAACGGACGTCAAAAAATAGAACATGCTCTATCTTGTCCGTTTTTCACTGACAGACTGACCCCATGCAATTGAATGGGTCCATTTTTAACGTCCGTCTCTCAGAAAGGCATCAGTGACAAAAAGTCCATTAAGGCTACATTCACACGTCCGTAAGTGTTTTGCTGATCCGCAAATTGCGGATCCGCAAAAAACGGACACCGGCAATGTGCGATCCGCAATTTGCGGACTGCACATTGCCAGCACTATAATAGAAAATGCCTTTTCTTGTCCGCAATTTCGGACAAGAATAGGACATGTTCTATTTTTTTCAGGAACAGAATTGCGGATCCTGAAAAAACGGATCCGGAAAAAACGGATGTGCATCCTGGAAAAACGGATGCGGATCCCGAAAATGCGGATCTGCATCAGTTTCAGCCCCATTGAAAATAAATGGGTCCTGAAATTGCGGAACAGATGCGGACACAAATTACGGACGTGTGAATGGAGCCTAAAAATGTCAGTTTTTAACGGACGTTTTTTTTCACTGTCATGTGCATGTAGCCTTAGTAGTATTTACCACTCTGTAGTGGGAGGTCATATGGAAAAGCAAAGCAGTGAATGGAAAGAATACAGGCTGCCATAAAACAGCACATCTTCTCTGCTAGTGACGCCCAGAATCCTTCATAACATGATATTAGGAAAATTTGATTATATTAGACCAGGGATCAGAAACCTTCGGCACTCCAGCTATTCTGAAACTACAACTCCCAGCATGCTCCTTTCACTTCTACGGGAGTTCAGAGAACAGCCAAGCAAGTTTGCATGATGGGAGATGTAGTTTCACAACACCTGGAGTGCCTGACTATTCTCTTCTCCCCATCAGATTCTACACAGCAGAGCTGGTATGTGGCCTCCAGTTCCTCCATGGACACAACATCATCCACCGGTGAGCAGAACTTTCCCCCTTCTCTCTGTCCCCTTTACAGGCTGGAAATCATGCATGCAGCTTTACTACAGCCCTGAATTTCTATTTGCACAGTTTTGCAGATTTGTAATTTTCTTGTATCATTTCCCTACAGAGATCTGAAGCCGCTTAACATCATGTTGGATGCAGATGGCCACATCCGTATAATCGACCTCGGGCTGGCCCAAGATGGTGTCACCACCTCCAATAAGATCCGTGGAGTGACGGGAACCCTTTATTACATGGCCCCCGAGATACTTCTTAGGAAAAGTTACAGCACAGCAGTTGACTGGTGGAGCCTGGGGATTGTGGTGTCCAGGATGGCATCAGGACACCACCCATTTTCCTATGGCCCCTTCCGGAAGACGGCTCGCACAGCCATTACCACCCATGAGCCAAACATTCCATCTTGGCTTCATGCTGATGTGAAACATCTTCTTGCAAAACTGCTGTGCAAAAAACCTAAGAAGCGTCTCGGTGTGCGTGGCGACATACGGGTGCATCCACTGTTTTCCACCATCGGCTGGGAGGAACTGGAGGAGAGGAGGGCACGACCGCCATTTACACCATTTCAGCGTGTTCTGGAGAAACAACATCTGAGTTGGCCAAAGGATAAGAGAGCCCATCACCCCGTGGCCGAATTTAGCTACATGTCACCTAGCTGGGCCCGGTAAGATTCTCATCCTCTGAGGATAACTCATCAGTTGTGGTCATCATTGCCCTTCTGTCTATGACTATGTCTCTGCTTCTTCTTAGGTGGATGAAAAGATCTGGGCTGTGAAGGAGTCCACGACCATCTGGTGAGTGACCGCTATAGAAACAGGACACCCAACATTAAATCACAACATTATATTTGATGTTACATGGCTAAATGCTTTATTATATGACCATTCCTTAAGATAACAGAATCTACAGTAGATAAATGTATTTGAGATATCTTCTTGTAATGTCTTCCAGGATGAAATCCTGCCAACTTCCCAGAACTTTGTGCCTCCTCCTGACCAATGCCTCATGGTTCTGCTGTTCTGTCACCTCGGCTGCCATAAAATCTCATCTCTCTCCATACCATCCTGATGTCTCATCACTGTCATCGTGTGGCTGCCCCAGGCCCTTGACCTGACATCCTCCGATCCCGGGCTGGCATCTGACATCACTTCAGCCTGAAGATGCTCTCGGACCCCAGGAGCGGCCTGTGCTTAGTTTCCATCTGGTGAGTTCAGGGACAATAGCCGCATGTTGTAGTCCTGGGGCTGCTAAGCGGCTATTACCCCTGAACTCCCCGCAGCACAGGCCGGGTAAGTAATACATACACCGCACATCACTAACACTACATGCTAGGTATAGGAACACTACATGCTAGGTATAGGAACACTACATGCTAGGTATAGGAACACTACATGCTAGGTATAGGAACACTACAGGACAGGTATAGGAACACTACAGGACAGGTATAGGAACACTACATGCTAGGTATAGGAACACTACAGGACAGGTATAGGAACACTACAGGACAGGTATAGGAACACTACAGTACAGGTATAGGAACACTACAGGACAGGTATAGGAACACTACAGGGCAGGTATAGACACCGACACATAGCAGACAGAGATATCGGCTTTGATCCTGGGATTTATTCTGATCGCCAGATTTGGGGTCGGGAAGGAATTTTCCCCCTAGTTGAGGACAATTGGCCTATTCCTCACAGGGGTTTTCGCCTTCCTCGGGATCTACACGGCCTTAAATAGGTTTAGTATAAACATTAGTGCACACATTAGTATAGTAATATAAATGTAGAAAACATGAATGTAGAAAAAAACACTTAATATTCAATAAACCTAAACATAAAATTAGCAGAAGTCTCTAAATTGAGTATAGTATACTTCTTACATTTATCCCCATATCCCGCAGGTCAGGAATCAGCCTTTGATTCTGGCAATTAGGGATCATTCACATGACCACATCAATGGGTCCGCATCCATTCTACAATTTTGCGGTACGGGTGCAGATCTATTCATTTCAATAGGGACACAAAAGATGAGGACAGCACACTGTGTGCTGTCTGCATCCGTTGTTCTGTTCCGTGTCCCCACAACAAATATAGAGCATGTCCTATTCTTGTCCGCCATCGCTAACAAGAATAGGCATTTTCTATATAGCGCCGGCCCTGTGCGTTCTGCAGAACCCACACAGCCGGTATAAGTGTTGTGTTGATCTACAATTTGCGGACCGTAAAACACAGCACGGTCGTGTGAATGCACCCTTATTCTGATCGCCATATTTGAGGTCAGAAAGGAATATTTCCCCTGTTAGGTGGATTGTCCATTCCTCAGGGGAGGTTTCACCTTTTTCTAGATCACCACGGCCCATAAACAGGATTTAAGAAGACAGATAAACAATTGGCACATACACAGTAATAGTCTTAGGGGGCTTCTGTCATCAGACACATGCTTAGTAACCTGGCAGACGTCAGACACGTGCTAATGTCAGCTGAAGAGAACAGTGTTACTCTCTTATTTCTAGGTGCCTCCCTTTTAGAGAAAAAATATATTTTATGCAAATGGGACCCTAGGAGCAATGGGGGCGTTGTCGTTACTCCTAGAGGCTCCAATCTCCTGCCGCGCCTGCTCATTTTGATAGGGTCATACAGTGTTCACGTCACCCTGCCCGGCCCAGACTTCAGCTAAAATCTCATGCCTGCGCCGGGCCTTTCGATGCATGCATGGTAAAGGATGGCTGCTCCCCGGCTGTGGACTAACCTACTGCACCTGAGCGCATACGTCACAGTATACCCAGAAAACTTCCAGTAAGGAAGTCCGCAGCCAGCAAGCATCATTCCTTTACTACTCCTGTACCGTATGGCGCAGGCGTGAGATTTTCACCTGAAGTCAGGGCCACTCAGGATGATGTGAACAATGCCTGGCCCCCATCAATCAAGATGAGCAGGGCGCGGCAGGCGAAGGGAGAATGGAGCCTCTAGGAGAGGCTAATTTGCATAAAATACAAGTTTTTTTTTCTCTAAAATGGAGGCACCTGGAAATAAGAGAGTAAAACACTGTTATCTTCAGCAGACATCAGCACATGTCTAACGTCAGCCAGGTTACTGAGCATGTGTCTGATGACAGAAGCCCTTTAACGCTGTTTTAATAAATTTCCCAATAATAAAATGAACCCCCATTTATTTACCTACCTAAATAAAATTGGCCTTTTACCCCCTATAACGTTGTACTTGTCTTTATTCCTATTGAATATCCATGTAGTAAATGCTTGTAAATTTTTTATTTTGGATTGTAAGAAATGAAAGGGTCTCATGTTTCTGTACAAGTATTTTTTTGTGTTCTTATTGTTGTTGTTTTTTTTAAAACACCACGGAAAAACCTCGGTGGAGATTCATAGAAACGGGAGTTTGTGATGGCTTGAGATGCCCCTAAAGAGGCTCACGGCTCTTAAAAATTTTGGTGCATCTTGGCCGGTGTGTTCACCAGAATCTGAAAGTGACACCAGCTTGGACCCGGCGTAGGTGTCGGGTATTCTTTGCCCCAGAAAAGTGCCGTATGTGTTGGGATGCATCGGATTGCTAAGCCTCAACCCTCCTGCCCATGCCCCCAACCACCTTTAGTAAGAGAGGTGAGCATGGCAGAGAAGGGCAAAGGGTTGCACAATTCGGCTCCGGAGGCTTGATAAATGTCACCCAATGTGTGAACCTCCCTTACAGTATATTCATCTGTGGCGGGTAACATCGACATCCTCACCGCAGGTGAATTTACACTGCAGATTTTCTTCTGTAACACGGGGATGAGACTGGCTAAAATCTCATCCACTTTGCTAGTACTGTAATATGGTGTAGATTTTCTGCATGCAGTTCCTAGGTGGAGAATCCACAGCATATTACTATACTAGCAAAGTGGATAAGGTTTTACCAAATCACATCCATGTGTTACAGGAGAAAATCAGCAGTGGAAATTCACCTGCGGTACGGATTTTAATGGTACAGCTCAATAGGGCGGATTGTGTATTACAAAGGGTGAAATCCACAGCATAACCTAACATACTGCAGATAGAAATTCTTCACCACAGGTCAATTTCCAATGTAGGTTTTTTTTATGCAGTGAGGGGATGACATTTACTTAACCACTTACCTACCGTCACATGACTGTAGGCTCCTATCTCTAACCAGATGTATAAAAGTGTTGGGTTAGATCTAGGGTACTCACTGGCTTTACCACAGAAAGTCGGTGTTCCGTTATTTTTCCCTACCCGCGAACTTTCCCTACCCTCATAATTTCCGGTTCTGACGCAGCCAAACCGGAAGTGACGTTTGCGGGTGTGGAAGGAGGCGTGTCACGCCGCTTGCTTACTGAGTGGCTGAGTAGGAGTCGGCGCAGGCGAGCGTGGCTAACTTTAAACGCGTCTAGGGTAGGGAAAACTAATGGCCAATTGCGCATGCGCCCGAGGGTAGTGAAAACTTACTGGGCTGGGCATGCGAAATTACCGTGATTTTTCCCTACCCCAGGCACTAGAATAGACAAAATGCAGCAAGCGTTAGCCGCACGTGTGCACTGGGCTGAATGTTTTCACTACCCTCGGGCGCATGCGCAATTGGCCGTGAGTGTTCCCTACCCTAGGCGCGTTCAGTTAGCCACGCTCGCCTGCGCTGACTCCTACTCAGCCACTCAGTAAGCAGGCGGCACCTCCTTTCACACCCACACACATCACTTCCGGTGCTGCTGCGTCAGAACCGGAAATGACGAGGGTAGGGAATGACGAGGGTAGGGAAAGTTTACGGGTAAGTAAAAATAACGAAACACCGAAATGCACAGGCCACGCCCCCAAATCAATAACTCACGCCCATCACTATGAAGCCACGCCCTCATCGTTGGCCAGGGGCGAGAGGGAAGAACTTGTCGAGGGGCCAGGGGTGTCCTGGAGGGGCTGGGGGGTGTACTGGAGCCAGCCAGTCCCCCCTTCACAGTAGTTATTAACCCCTTTCAGCAGTATCCCATTCACAGTATTAACCCCTTTCAGTCCCCTCTTCACAGTAGTTATTTATTCCCTCCTTTTAGCTCCCTATTAACCCCTTTCAAGATCAGCAGCGCCAGCCCAGTAGCCATTCGCAGACTCTCTTATAACTTATTTTCCGCCCTTTCACAGCAGTTATTACAGACTTCCCCCCTTTCAGTTTCAGCAATCCCGGGCCCGGCCACAGGAACAGCACAGTCTTTCACTTTCAGACCAGTAAGCTACGACTACCTCACGCTCAGTGCAGCTGCGCTCGCATCGCAGGCAGCGCTCCTCAGAGTCTGTCTTCCTTCCACTTCCAACTGCGAATCTGCATGCAGCGCTGCCATACGTATGTGCGACATCAGTGCGCTGAGCGCTCTGCGCTTTTCACTAGTTATCCGGATCATGTGACATGTGACTTGTGAGTGATACTTAAAGTGCCCCGTACTAGACTCACCTAGAGTCTCCGATAAACCACAAAAAAGGAGGACTTCTGTCCGTCTGTCCTGGCCTTGTGTCGGACGGAGGACCAGGAGTCTATAAACCGGACTGTCCAGCCTAAAACCGGACGTCTGGTCTCCGTAGTGATCTGTTCTGCTGCAGATCACTGTGACCGCGCTGTCATTAGACAGCTACGGTCACAGGAAGATGTGCCGTGACCAGTGGGAGCCCCTTTGCTTTTTTCGTGTTTTGGTGCCTCACAACCTGGAATTAACATGGATTGTTTGAGAATTTACATCAATTAATTTCCAGAACATGACCACAACTTTGAAGATTTTTTTTCTTTTTTTTATTGTGAAGCAAACAACGAATAGGACAAAATAACAGAAAAAGTCAATGTACATAACTATTCACCCCTCTAAAGTCAGTACTTTGTAGAGCCTCCTTTTGCGGCAATCACAGCTCCAAGTCGCTTTGGATAAGTCTCTATGAGCTTGCCACATCTTACCACTGGGATTTTTGCCCACTCCTCCTTGCAAAACTGCTCCAGCTCCTTCAAGTTGGATGGTTTGCTCTTGTGAACAGCAATCTTTAGGTCTGACCACAGATTTTCTATTGGATTGAGATCTGGGCTTTGACTCGGCCATTCCAACACATTTCCATGTTTCCCCTTCAACCACTCAGGTGTTGCTTTGGCAGTGTGTTTGGGGTCAGTCCTGCTGGAAGGTGAACCTCCGTCCTAGCCTCAAATCACGCACAGAGTGCTACAGGTTTTGCTCAAGAATATCCCTGTATTTAGCACCATCCATCTTTCCCTCCGCTCTGACCAGTTTCCCAGTCCCATCCCCCCCATGACGCTGCCACCACCATTAATCACTGTGGGGATGGTGTTCTTTGGGTGATGTGATGTGTTGGGTTTGCGCCAGACATAGCGTTTTCTTTGATGGCCGAAAAGTTCAATTTTAGTCTCCTCAGACCAGAGCACCTTTCTCCATACATTTTGGGAGTCTCCCACATGGCTTTTCACAAACTCACAACGTGCCTTTTTGTTTTTTGCTGAAAGTAATGGCTTTCTTCTGGCCACTCTGCCATTAAGCCCAACTCTATGAAGCGTACGGCTTATTGTCGTCCTATGTACAGATCCTCCAGTCTCTGCTGTGGAACTCTGCAGCTCCTCCAGGGTTACCTTAGGTCTCTGTGCTATCTCTCTGATCAATGCCCTCCTTGCCCGGTCCGTGAGTTTTGGTGGGCGGCTGTCTCTTTGCAGGTTTGCTGTTGTGCCACGTTCTTTCCATTTGATTATGATAGATTTGATGGTGCTCCTGGGGATCATCAAACATTTGGACATTTTTTTATAACCTAACCCTGACTTGTACTTCTCAACAACATTGTCCCTTAGGCTACTTTCACACTCGCGATTTGCGCGGATCCGTCATGTAATCCAACCGTCTGCATCCGTTCAGAATGGATCCGTTTGTAGTATCTTTAACATAGCCAAGACTGAAACTCAATGGAGGACGGATCCGTTTTCTTTTGTGCCAGATTGTGTCAGTGAAAACGTTTGGCTCAGTTTCATCAGACGGACCAAAGCGGAATGGAGACCAGACTGATGCAAACTGATGCTTTCTGAGCGGATCCTTTTACATTCAGAATGCATTAGAATGCAAACTGATCCGTTTTGGACCGCTTGTGAGAGCCCTGAACGGATCTCACAAACGGAAAGCCAAAACGCGAGTGTGAAAGTACTTGTTTGGAGAGTTCCTTGGTGCTCATGGCAGTGTTTGGTTACTGATGCCTCTTGCTTAGGCTGGATTCACACGTCCGTTTAACACGGACGTGAACTGTCCATGGTTACCTGGGCTGGATTCCTGCTTAGAGCAGGAGCGCACGGCGTCATTGGTTGCTATTGGTTGCTACACCCACAAGTTCTGCATTTATGAAGGGAAAGCTTCCCCGATAGAACCCCCAGAATGCCCCCCCCCCCCATCCTAGGAGTGAGTGGAAAACTAGTATGGGACTTACTGCACCCACTGCTGGATAAGGGTTACCACCTCTAAGTGGGTAACTATTATACCATCATACCCCTATTCATGTCCCTAACTGCCAGAGGTACTGTGTTTTGCGGCACAGTGCGCAAAAATCAGAGATGCCTCCCTAGATCTCTGGTAGGACAACCACTGAGAATGGGTAAAAGCAGGGCTCTCCTCCATGAGAATATGCTGGTGGTTAAGTACAAGGACAAGAGGAACGTCCTTGTACTGACCACCATTCACACTAAGGCCAGCTCCCCCGCTCCTGTACGAGGTACCACAACCGCTACCCCCAAACCAGTTTGCATCCTGGACTACAACAGGCACATGGGAGGGGTGGATCTTGCAGTTCAACTTCTGAAGTCCTACAGTGCCACACGAAAAACGAAAGTGTGGAATAAAAAGCTGGCCGTACACATTGTACAGATGGCAATGTGAAATGCATACGTGCTATTTCATTCTGCAGGCCACAGAGGAACTTTCCTTCAGTTCCAAGAAGTAATTATCAAAGCCCTCATTTTTCAAAGCCAGGCCGAGGAGGGCCCCAGTACTTTGGGAAGTTATGGTGCCCGTGTTGTACCAGGGCAACATTTTCCAGGTCAAGTCCCTCAAACAGCAAGAAAGGAAGGGACCCAAAAAAGATGCAGGGTGTGTTCCAAAAGGGGGATAAGGAAGACACCATTTACCACTGCGTAACCTGCCCTGAAAAACCTGGCCTGTGCATGCAAGATTGTTTCAGAATATACCACTCATCCATGGAATATTAATTTAATTTCATCCATGATGCTCCCTGTAATATTTCCACTTTATATCTCTGATTTAGTCCATCTCCCTTGCATGTCCACTTGCATATCCACTTTCCAACAACCACTACACATTCTTTTCTGAGACACACCGTTTTACTGAAAAGTACCCTTTCTACCACTTAAAATTTTTGTACGGGGGTGCTTTTTCCGAAATGGGGTCACTTGTTGCAGTTTTTCATTTCTGGGGACCTCAGGAATTTTTTTAAACGCAACATGGCAGCTAAAATCCATGTCAGTTTATTCAGTCCTGCAAAAAACATATTTTGCACTTTGCCTCTAGAGCCCTGCTGTGCGCCCTTAAAGCCGGCTACAAGCACATATGGGGTGTTTGCTAAATGGGGAACATATACTGGGGTGCATTTTCTCCTTTACCCCTTTGAGAAAGTGAAAAATTGGGGTCTGCTAGTAATTTTTCATTTTTACAAATGTGTGCTTTGAAATGCTGTCACTAGTGTTTCTGTCTTCTGTGAGACACCTGTTTGCTGAAAAATACCCTTTCTACCACTTGAAATGTTCGTACAGGGGTGCTGTTTCCAAAATAGGGTCACTTGTTGTTTTTTGTTTTTTTCTGAGGACCTTAGGAATTTAATTAATGTGAAATGGCACCTAAAATCCATGTCTGCCAATTCAGGCCTGTCAGCAAAATTCATATTTTGACGCCTGCCTGCTGTGCGCCCATACAGCCGGCTACAAGCACATATGGGGTGTTTTCTGAATGGGGAGAAAATGGGGAGTGCAACCTGGGGTGCATTTTCTCCTTTAACCCCTTGTGGAAAAAAATTTGGGATCTGCTAGTAATTATTTTTTTTCACAAATCTGTGCTTTGAAATCCTTTGGCCTTATTCACACGTCCGTAGTGTTTATGGATCTGCAAATTTGCGGATCCATAAACACACCCGGCCGGCAGCCCCATAGAAATGTCTATTCTTGTCCGCAATTTGCGGGCAAGAATAGGACATGCTCTACTTTTTTGCGGAGCTGCGGCCGTAAGATCGGCGGCGCGCTCCGCAAAAACTGATGCGGAGAGCACAGTGTGTGCTCTCCGCATCCTTCCGTGCCCCATTCACAGTCAATGGGTCCGCATGTATTCTGCAGAATTGTGGAATACATGCGGACGACATTGCGGACGTGTGAATAGGGCCTTTCTCTTCTATTTCTGCCTTCTGTGAGACACCTGTTTGCTAAACAGTACCCTTTCCACCACTTAAAATGTTCGTACGGGTGTGCTCTTTCCGAAATGGGGTTACTTGTTGGGGTTTTTAATTTCTGGGGACCTCAGGAATTTAATTAATGCGACATGGCAGCTAAAATCCATGTCTGCCAATTCAGGCCTGCATAAACCATATTTTACACTTTGCTTCTAGAGCCCTGCTGTGCACCCTTACAGCCGGCTACAAGCACATATGGGGTGTTTGCTAAATGGGGAGAAAATGAGGACCATATATTGGGGTGCATTTTCTCCTTTAACCCCTTGTGAAAGTGAAAAATTGGGGTCTGCTAGTAATTTTTCATTTTTACAAATGTGTGCTTTGAAATGCTGTCACTAGTGTTTCTGTCTTCTGTGAGACACCTGTGTGGTGAAAAATACCCTTTCCACCACTTAAAATGTTCGTACAGGGGTGCTGTTTCCAAAATATGGTCACTTTTTTTTTTTTCTGAGGACCTCAGGAATTTAATTAATGTGAAATGGCACCTTAAATCCATGTCTGCCAATTCAGGCCTGTCAGCAAAATTTATATTTTGATGCCTGCCTGCTGTGCGCCCATACAGCCGGCTACAAGCACATATGGGGTGTTTTCTGAATGGGGAGAAAATGGGGAATGCAACCTGGGGTGCATTTTCTCCTTTAACCCCTTGTGGAAAAAAAATTGGGGTCTGCTAGTAATAATTTTTTTTCACAAATCTGTGCTTTGAAATCCTTTCTCTTCTATTTCTGCCTTCTGTGAGACACCTGTTTGCTGAGAGTTGTAGTCCCATTCTCTTATACCACCTCCTGTAATATGCTCTGATATTAAATAATAAAGGCCTAGACATGCTGAGAGTTGTAGCCCCATTCTCTTATACCACCTCCTGAAATGTCCTCCGATATTACATAATAATGGCTTGGACATGCAGGGAGTTGTAGTCCCATCCTCTTATACCACATCCTGTAATGTAATATATTAAATAATAATGGCCTAGACATGCTGGAAGGAGGGTTGCCACACGGCTGGTATTTGACCATCCAAGCTGGTAATTTAGTGCCCCTGCCGGAGTCAGTAACTTTTTTCTACTGGAAATACTAATTGCCAGTATTTTCCTATATGGACTGTTACTAATGAGCGCTTCCATTGTGGGGCGCTCATTAGTACAGCCTTTAACTCCCGCTTCCCCACCCCAACATGTTTTAACAAAAAAAAAAGAACCATCTCATCCATTTGATGGCGCCACTGTGAACAAAACGCTGCTGACTGTATGTGCAGGACAGAACCTGTGATCCAGCGTGATGACGTCTCGCAGGTCCTGTTCTGAGCTTCCAGTGAGCAGCGAGCGTTCACAGTGGCACGATCAAATGGATGAGTATTATTAATTCTGGGGGGCACTAATGTAGACATTACCATTTACTGGGGGAACTAATAGGGGCATTTATAATTTAGGGGGGTGCTAATGGGGCAATTATTAATTCTGGGGCGCTAAAGGGGGCATTATTAATTCTGGGGGCCAATAATGGGGCCATTAATTCCGGGGGCGATAATTGGAGCATTAATATTACTGGGGAGCACTAATGGGGCATTAATAATTTGGGGGGGCACTAATTGAGGCATTTATATTATAGGGGGCACTAATGGGGGCATAATCCATTCTGGGGGTGCTAATGGAAGCATTAATATTACTGGGGGTCTCTATTGGGGGCACTTTTAATACTGGGAGCCACATTATGACATAGCAAATTAACACCCCATGTTTAGCCACGCCCCCACAACCATACCTTAGGGGTGTGGCTTAACTTGGCAGGTATTTTTTATTGGGAAAGGTGGCAACCCTAATGCATGCCTTTTATATTAGGCAGTTGACCCCTAAATGCAGTAGAATGGTATAGCCCGTGTATCAGTCCTGTGTAATCCATGTCCTGTCAAACATGTGACACTCTTCTCATCACCCCTGACATTCAGTAAGCAGTGTTACATGACATACATGAACTGGATCAGCACACAGGACACATTCATGTGATAAGTAAAAGGACTAGTTGTGGAATAATGATGTTGTTTCATAAAGTTTAGTGTTAAAAAAAAAAAAAAAACACACAAAGATCTGTTGCTACAGAGACCCTGACAGACATGAGGTGCTGCTGCCGGTGGTAGTACTGCTGTATATACTGTACATGTGCTTCTGCAGGCGGTAGTACTGCTGTATATACTGTACATGTGCTGCTGCCGGCAGTAGTACTGCTGTATATACTGTACATGTGCTGCTGTATATATTGTACATGTGCTGCTGCCGGCGGTAGTACTGCTGTATATACTGTACATGTTGTGGGGAGTCGCTCTGGTAGACAGCGGTGCGGGTGCAGTTTAGAGGCAAAACAAGGAGTCCAGATGGTGCATCAAACAGTGTTTTATTCACACTTGCACACCAGAAATGAAAAGCAGTCTCTTGGTGACAGTTCACACACAACGGAAATACTGTGGCAAAACAAAAACAGGCCAACACAGGGTCCAGTCACCTTGGGTGGTTTAGGTGCGGGTTCGCACCTAGCAGTCGGCTCAGCCGCAGGCGATTCCACCTTCAGGTCGCAGGGAAACACCACCTTGCTGAGCTCCTTCCTCCAGGACAGAGAATTCCTCAGCCCTGTTTGCAGGCTCCAGGATAATCACACCCTCAGACACAGCTGCTGGCTGCGTTTTATACCCAGCCCAAAAACATGGACTGGACCATGGGGAGCAGCCACCCACCCTACTCTTTAGCTGCTCCCAGTAAGAGCCGGCCCGGATCGGCTTTGCAGCCATGCTATTTAACAGAGCAGCACTAGCTGCTGCAGACCAAAAACCCCGGCTCTTACCTCACCGAGGCCAGCAACCTCGGTGACACGTACCTGCTATCAAATACAACACCTTGCACCCTCTTACACACCCCCTTTGTTCAACCCTGAGGGGTGAACACACGTGAGGCAGTGGACGCGGGACAGGGCATCTGCGTTGCCCTGCAAGCGGCCTGCCCTGTGTTCCACGAAGAATTTGAAATTCTGAAGAGATAGGAACCACCTGGTGACCCGAGCATTCCTCTCCTTGGCCTGACTCATCCATTTGAGGGGGAATGGTCGGTCACCAGACGGAACCTCCTCCCTAACAAGTAGTAGCGGAGAGATTCGAGTGCCCACTTGATAGCCAGGCACTCCCTCTCCACTATACTATATCTGGACTCGGCGGATTGAGCTTACGGCTCAGGAAGACAACGGGATGTTCTTCCCGTTGACCTCCTGAGACAGTACCGCACCGAGGCCTACCTCCGAGGCGTCGGTCTGTACGACAAACTCCTTGTTGAAGTCGGGTGTCACCAAAACCGGGGACCCACACAGGGCCGACTTCAACGCGGCGAAGCCTCCTCCGCCTTCTCACTCCAGCTAACCCTCCCAGACTTTCGCCCCTTCAACAGGTCTGTCAACGGCGCTGCTATTGTGGCAAAGTGGGGCACAAACCTCATGTAGTAACCTACAATCCCCAGGAACGACTTTACCTGCCTGGTGGTGACCGGTCGGGGCCAGTTACGAATGGCCTCTACCTTGGTTACCTGAGGTTTGATGACTCCCGCCCAATTACATATCCCAGATATTTTGTCTCCTCTAACCCTATGGAGCACTTCTTTGGGTTAGCGGTCAGTCCGGCTTTCCTCAGGGCATCCACTACCGCCTGCACCTTGGGTAAATGGCTTTCCCAGTCGGTGCTGTGGATGACTACATCATCTAAGTAGGCCGAGGCGTACCGACGATGTGGTCGCAGCACTATGTCCATTAACCTTTGGAAAGTGGCGGGGGCGCCATGCAGGCCAAAGGGTAACACCTTGTAGTGATACAGGCCCTGCGGGGTAACAAATGCGGTTTTTTCCTTAGCCGACTCCGTTAAGGGTACCTGCCAGTACCCTTTGGTGAGGTCTAGCACAGAAAAATAACGGGCTTGCCCTAAACTCTCAACAAGCTCGTCTACTCGGGGCATGGGATACGCATCAAACTTGGACACTTAATTTAACTTGCGAAAATCGTTGCAGAACCGCAACGTCCCATCCGGCTTGGGTATTAGGACTATGGGACTGGCCCACTCACTCTTCGACTCCTCAATGACATCGAGCTTCAACATTAACTGCACTTCCTCCGCGATGGCCCGTCGCCGAGCCTCGGGTACCCGGTATGGTTTTAACCGGATCTTGGCCTGAGGCTCAGTGACGATGTCATGTTGGATGAGAGACGTGCGGCCAGGGAGGTCCGAGAACACATCCGTGTTCCGACTGATGAACTCCTGACTTCCTGAACTTGTTTGGAAGACAGGCTGTCTGCAATTTTTACCGTGGTTACTGCTTCACAGGCCTCGAACTGTGGGGCTGGACCCTTTCCCCTGAAGCCCTGGCCGGGGCTGTGGTCGTCGGCCGTGTCCCTATCTTTCCACGGCTTTAGTAAATTCACGTGGTACACCTGCTCCGGCTTGCGCCGCCCTGGCTGGTGTACTTTGTAATTTACTTCCCTACCTTCTCGATCACCTCATAGGGGCCCTGCCACCTAGCTAGGAATTTGCTGTCAAGGGTGGGTACCAGAACCAACACTCGATCTCCCGGATTGAAGCCCCGTACCCGAGCCTGACGATTATACACCCTACTTTGGGCTTGTTGTGCTGCCTCCATATGCTCCTCGGACCAGCGGCAACACCCTTTCTATCCGTTCCTGCATCTGGGTGACATACTCAATGACACTTTTGTGGGGGACAGGCTGTTGTTCCCATGCTTCCTTGGCGATATCCAACAGGCCCCGAGGGTGTCTGCCATAAAGCAGTTCGAAGGGCGAGAACCCAGTAGAGGCCTGGGGTACCTCTCGCACTGCGAACATGAGATAGGGCAGAAGCAGGTCCCAGTCCTTCCCATCTCTAGACACCACCCTCTTTAACATATTTTTAGAGTTTGGTTAAACCTCTCAACAAGACCGTCTGTTTGCGGATGGTAAACGGACGTCCGTAACTGCTTTATACGCAACAATTTACACAGTTCCCTCATTACTTTGGACATAAAAGGGGTCCCTTGGTCTGTCAGAACCTCTTTTGGCAGGCCCACACGGGAAAACATCTCCATTAACTCTTTGGCAATGAGCTTAGCTGAGGTATGTCGCAGAGGCACCGCCTCCGGATACCGAGTGGCATAGTCGAGAACTACCAGAATGTGTTGGTGGCCCCTGGCAGACTTTGGTACAGGCCCAATTAAATCCATAGCGATTCGCTCGAACGGTACTTCAATAATTGGCAGAGGTACCAGAGGACTACGGAAATGTGGCTGGGGGCTAGTTATCTGACAGGTCGGACAGGACTTACAATAATTCTCTACCTCCTTGAACACACTGGGCCAATAAAATCGCTGCAGTATGCGGTCCTGGGTTTTCTGCCACCCCAGGTGTCCCCCAAGAACATGTTGGTGGGCAAGCTCCATGACAAGCTTGCGATACGCTGTGGGCACCACCAACTGTTCAACAGGTTCACCTCGGATTTGGTTCACCCGATACAACATATCCTGCAGAACAATAAATCGTGGGAACATTAATTCAGCCCCTGGTTTCTGGGGTTTACCATCAATCATTACGACACTTTCCCAGGCCCTGGTTAGGGTTTGGTCCCGGTGTTGTGCGGTCCCAAAATTTTCCCCGGAGACATTGAGGTCTGCCAACTCAGGTCCCGGTGGCAAGTCCTCCGTGTCTCCCACCATTACACTCAGTGGGGTTGTCTCCCCCACTACCGCTGCAGCAGTGGTCACCCCTACCGCTGGCCCTTCAGACTCGGGCTCCCAGGGTTCTGGCCTTCCAGGGGTATCAGGCCACTCTGCTAGGGTTACCCCTGTCTCAGGGCTATTAGTCACTTTCATCTCAGGCCACAGTGACGGAAAACCAGGGAAGTCTCTCCCAATTATTAGTTCATAGGGCAGCTTTGTGGAGATCGCCACTTCACAAGTCCAGGTGCCGGCCGCCGTGGACAGAGACATTACAGCCGTGGGATAGTCCTTTAAGTCTCCGTGTATACACACCACACCAACTTTCCGGCCCGTATACTGGGTGGGCTGTACCAGGGCAGCACTTACCAGGGTTACCAGGCTCCCTGAGTCCAACAGCGCCACTGCCAGGTTATCCCCGATTTGCACCTGGCACAGATGTCGATTGTCTATTGTCTCGGGGTGCCGGTCGCACACAGTCTCCGGGCATACATGGAAGCCCGGTACCCATAATTAATCTCCATGGGTTCCCCCACTGTGGACAGTCGGCCCTTACGTGGCCAGGCTCGTGACACCGCCAGCAGACTACTGGGGAGGGATCTGCAGGGGTACATCCCGGGCGGGTTTGGCCGGCCGCCGGGACTGGGGTGGAGGTTTCCGGGGTTTGACTGGCCTCCTCCCAAAAGAACCCCCCTGCAGGTTTCTGGTGGCCTCATATCGCTCCACCAGGTCGACCATCTCAAGGGCATTGGTGGGGGATACCTGGCCGATCCAGTGCTGGAGAGGGTATGGCAAAGACCTCCAGAATACATCTGCTAACAGACGGTCGAGCATAGCAGTGGGAGTCAGTATGTCTGGCTGCAGCCATTTTTGCAACCGATGTAGCAGGTCATAGTATTGTGGTCTGGCGGGTTCAGCCGGGTTAAATTCCCACTGATGCACCCGCTGGGCCCGGACCAAAACATTCACCCCCAGTCTTGCTAGAATCTCACCTTTCACGGTCGGGTAGTCAGCTGCCTGGACATCTGTAAGAAACAGTCATGTAATGTCTCTAAGTTTCACTATTCTGTGTTAAAATGTCAAGTGCCTGCAATATTCTTTTGGTCAGTAGATGGCAGCATAGGAACACTTTGTGTTGAAGTTATCATAGAGATAGTGTGTTACTGTGATGCTCCTTTAAGTGCTGAATAAGACACGCCCCGGATGATGTCAGCAGGCCTGTTTTCTGAGCAAGAAGGAGGACAGAGAAGCTGCTGCTGTGTCAGCCATGATGGCAAGTTAGAGAACCTGTTCTGTGTGGTGTAAGGCCTGGTTGGAGACATCACAAAGCTGCCCTGTGCATCCAGGCTGTGTAAACTTCGGTTGGAATATAAAGAGACAGTGCATTTAGTCAAGCTGAGCTGAGAAGGACCGTGTACAGCAACTAACCTGTGGAGCTGGCCTGCGCTGAGTGGATTGCCACTAATGGTAAAAGGACTCACAGTACTGTCGATGTACCGGACAGTGACTGTAACATCTAACTGATTCTTCCGGCCTTCTGAGGAGGACTTCTCGGTTGTGGATCCTGCCTTGATTAAAGAGAAAGAACGACATCGGGCCCCACCGTGCACTCCTATAAACTGTGTTTGAGACTCTTAGGTGAGGCTCCACGGTATTTTTGTAGCTGGTCTCCCTAAGATCAGCTATTGCTTTGTTTGAGTAGTCACCAAAGCATCGCTCCCGGTTGGCCAGAATCCTACTCCACACTGATGAGGGGCAACACCCCGAAACAGCTGTCTGTGGATGGATAACTTGCTTAGGTCTTCCCTGTCACATCCTTAAAGCTTGTAAAAGAGCGGGATCTTGACATAGGGGCCACTTAATATGGTGGTTTTGGTGATCTCTGTAATGGAGACACCCCTTTGCTTGTTTTTCCTTCCTTTGAGGGATATCTGGCTTTCACTGTGTTGTAGACCCATAACTGGGGCTCCACAATCTTTTGCATTTTATGTTTCCCAGGGAGCCTTGCACTTTGGATTGCTGTGTTTGAGACTCTTAGGTGAGGCTCCACGGTATTTTGTAGCTGGTCTCCCTAAGATCAGCTATTGCTTTGTTTGAGTAGTCACCAAAGCATCGCTCCCGGTTGGCCAGAATCCTACTCCACACTGATGAGGGCAACACCCCGAAACAGCTGTCTGTGGATGGATAACTTGCTTAGGTCTTCCCTGTCACATCCTTAAAGCTTGTAAAGAGCGGGATCTTGACATAGGGGCCACTTAATATGGTGGTTTTGGTGATCTCTGTAATGGAGACACCCCTTTGCTTGTTTTTCCTTCCTTTGAGGGATATCTGGCTTTCACTGTGTTGTAGACCCATAACTGGGGCTCCACAATCTTTTTGCATTTTATGTTTCCCAGGGAGCCTTGCACTTTGGATTGCTGTGTTTGAGACTCTTAGGTGAGGCTCCACGGTATTTTTGTAGCTGGTCTCCCTAAGATCAGCTATTGCTTTGTTTGAGTAGTCACCAAAGCATCGCTCCCGGTTGGCCAGAATCCTACTCCACACTGATGAGGGGCAACACCCCGAAACAGCTGTCTGTGGATGGATAACTTGCTTAGGTCTTCCCTGTCACATCCTTAAAGCTTGTAAAAGAGCGGGATCTTGACATAGGGGCCACTTAATATGGTGGTTTTGGTGATCTCTGTAATGGAGACACCCCTTTGCTTGTTTTTCCTTCCTTTGAGGGATATCTGGCTTTCACTGTGTTGTAGACCCATAACTGGGGCTCCACAATCTTTTTGCATTTATGTTTCCCAGGGAGCCTTGCACTTTGGATTGCTGTGTTTGAGACTCTTAGGTGAGGCTCCACGGTATTTTTGTAGCTGGTCTCCCTAAGATCAGCTATTGCTTTGTTTGACTCCTATAAACTGTAAGAGAACCACTGGGATAAGGGGGGTGCGCACCCACTTGAAGTTAGGGTCAGTTAGGGACAGTGTTTGGGACTATTGTATCTGAGTGTCCGCGCTGCAAATACGGAAACAGTGGAGGTGGACATTGTTCTAGTAGATGACTTATATTGTTCATACTGTTCTGAATATTCTGCTTGCTCTTACCCCTGCAATTCCAGTGTTGTTAACCTGTTTTTATTCACTCATAGTAAATGCAACTTTCTTAATCTGAAATTCTGCGTACGCCTTCCTTTCTGGTCGCGGAGTCAAACCACCTGCCTTGCTCTCGGTTTACAAATTGGCGTAGTCGGCAGGATCCGTGTACCAGAATGAACGGCGACGCACCTGTTAGAAGGGATGGTGCTGGAGAAAGAATGCCAGCAGGGGCTATAATGAGTCAGTTAACAAAGTTTGATGGTAATAATATGTCTGTGAATATGTGGGCAGAGCAGATACGGATGGTACAGCGCATGTACCAGACCGCACCAGAAGTACTAGTAGAATTAGCCATATTGACGTTACAAGGGGATGCTAAGACTACAGTGATACTGCGGCCATTTGAACAAAGACAGACATTTGAGCAAGTTGTCCAGATTCTAGAAACTATTTATGGAGAAACGGCATTGCTGGGGTCCCTGCAGGCACAGTTCTTCCAGAGGGTACAAAAGGAGAATGAAAGTCTCCCTCAATATGCCAATGCCCTACAAGAACTGCTCCGAGATATTCAAGGGAAGGAAAGAGGGGCCCACCAACCTTCTGTAACCCTGATCGGACACTCCGTGACCGGTTTGTTCTGGGGATCCGTGATGGCAGTTTGTCTGTTACTATGCAAGACTTTATAAGACGGGAGACTGATGCCAAATTTCATGACGTACAAGTAGAGGCCATCTCACGTGCCAATAGTATGGTTCAGAAACCTCAGACCGCAGTTGGAGTTACACTGTCGCAGGGGGCTAGCTCTGGCTCAGAAACAGTAGAAAAAGGGACCTTTAAAGAGATACTTACAGTAATGCAGAAATTGCAAGAACAAATGGAACACCTACAAACCAGTTGTAATGAGAATGCTATGAGAATTACAGTCCTCCAGAAAGCTAGAGACGAAGGGGTGGGCCGTTTACACCAAGAAGGTCAGAATCACCCACAACCCCGCTGGAGGGATGAGGATAGGACCTACCGAAGGGGTCCCAATAATGTAGTACAACTCTCAGGGGAGACTGATGGGGCTTACCGAAGGGGCCCAAACCGATGGCAGGAGCGACGAGAATTACGCTGCTGGGAGTGTGGACGCATGGGCCACATTGCTGCTAGATGTCCAGAGCAGCGACAAGTTTATGAGAGACCCCCTGCTGTAGTAGGGCGTGTAGTAGGGGAAACTGAGAGGGAGACTATGAGGGGAGAATGCCCTGAAGAAGACCTAATTGCTGCAAGTCCCATCATACAGATAGAATTAGAAGGTATTCCGGTAACGACCCTGAGTAGAGACTGTTATGAACGGTACTTTCAGCAACATGTGAAATATGATCCCCATACATTCATACGAGTGGTTGCAGCTAATCAGCTACCAGTACCGGTGGTGGGAGTGGCCTGGATGAATGTCAGATTATGTGGCCAAGATCTAGGCAAGAAAGGCATTGTGGTGGTACAGGCGTCACGTGAAGTGGAGGTCCCTATCATCTTGGGGATGAATGTGTTAAAAGAATTGGATCAGATTCTCTTTGAAAAGAAAGGTCACGGTTACTGGAAAGAAACCGCTAGCCATCGGCCTACTCAAACAGCCTTCCAGCGGCTGGTCCGAACCTGCGGCTTACAGAAAAGTTCTGATACACAACGACCTCTTGCTCGGATTTCGGTCCCTCTGCACACAAAAATTACATTGCCACCACTGACAGCTGAAAGAAGTATTGATCCACTAGTGGCCCGTTCCTTGGCAGTAGTTCACAGTGGGAGAGTACCCCTCCGGTGTGTGAACACACAGGATCAAGAGTTAGCACATGTGGAGGTGCCTGACTTCAGCAGATTTTCACAAGCCTTGGTCACTGCTATTCAGTGTGCAATGGAAGGGACCGAAATGGCTCCTTTCTTTGGCCACTCACGACAGGAATGGGCGCAAATGCAGCAGGCCCATGAGGGGCTGGCGAAAATGATCAAGTGTGTTGAGAAGAACAAGAAGCCCTGTAAAGAGGAAAGAGAACGAATGACACGTGAAATGCTATTGGTCCTGAGTCAGTGGGAAAAGTTAGAGATGAAAAATGGAGTGCTATGCCGAAAGGTATATCTACCTTCTGAAATCGACATTTGCTACCAAATTGTCGTGCCTAGTGAACTGGCTCAATCATTGGCCCTTGAAGCTCATAATAAGAATGGACATTTTGGTCATGAGAAGACCTTTCGTTGGCTACAGCGACTGATTTACTGCCCCGGCCTCCGTCAAATGGTTGAAGAAGTATGTCATCGATGTCGAACTTGTGAGATTAATAAAGCGAAAGAGCAAAGAGATCCCACTTCCTGGGTGCGGCAGCGTCTGCAAGAAAATTCTCATCCCGATAAGACTCCGGTGCAAAAGACACCATTGCAGCCAGGTGACCTGGTGCTGGTACTTGTTAAGAAACCTCAAGAAAAATTGGAAAGCAGATGGGAGGCTGCGCCGTATCGTGTAGTTGCCCGCAAGTAAGCAAACGGGCCGGTGTATGAAGTCCAGAAAGAAGGAACTGATTGTGTCCGAGTACTTCACAGAAATATGTTGCGCCTGTGCCAATCTAGGGAAGCAAATTGTGATGGGACTGACAATGTCAACGTGCTCCCACAGTCAGAGACTGGCGGTGTGGAATGGGATTACGATGATGAAGATGATTGTTGGCCAATCTCAACTCCTGAGGCTGTTCCGCCTGTGGCTACTGTGTCCTCAGATTGTACCCCCTCTGATGCAGAATCGACTGGTCCTTCTCAGTCTATGGCTACAGAACCCCAGAGTATACCAGTGGTTCCCAGACGTACCATTAGACAAAATGCTGGTATTCCCCCTGTTCGGTATGCACAGGATGAGTTTATTTGGCCTGCCGTACAACGGTACATTACCACTCTACATGTAAGAGTACAGCCCTCTGGATGTTCAGTCATTGGCAGGGACTGCCAATCTTAAAGTGGGGGGGAATATGTAAGAAACAGTCATGTAATGTCTCTAAGTTTCACTATTCTGTGTTAAAATGTAAAGTGCCTGCAATATTCTTTTGGTCAGTAGATGGCAGCATAGGACCACTTTGTGTTGAAGTTATCATAGAGATAGTGTGTTACTGTGATGCTCCTTTAAGTGCTGAATAAGACACGCCCCGGATGATGTCAGCAGGCCTGTTTTCTGAGCAAGAAGGAGGACAGAGAAGCTGCTGCTGTGTCAGCCATGATGGCAAGTTAGAGAACCTGTTCTGTGTGGTGTAAGGCCTGGTTGGAGACATCACAAAGCTGCCCTGTGCATCCAGGCTGTGTAAACTTCGGTTGGAATATAAAGAGACAGTGCATTTAGTCAAGCTGAGCTGAGAAGGACCGTGTACAGCAACTAACCTGTGGAGCTGGCCTGCGCTGAGTGGATTGCCACTAATGGTAAAAGGACTCACAGTACTGTCGATGTACCGGACAGTGACTGTAACATCTAACTGATTCTTCCGGCCTTCTGAGGAGGACTTCTTGGTTGTGGATCCTGCCTTGATTAAAGAGAAAGAACGACATCGGGCCCCACCGTGCACTCCTATAAACTGTAAGAGAACCACTGGGATAAGGGGGGTGCGCACCCACTTGAAGTTAGGGTCAGTTAGGGACAGTGTTTGGGACTATTGTATCTGAGTGTCCGCGCTGCAAATACGGAAACAGTGGAGGTGGACATTGTTCTAGTAGATGACTTATATTGTTCATACTGTTCTGAATATTCTGCTTGCTCTTACCCCTGCAATTCCAGTGTTGTTAACCTGTTTTTATTCACTCATAGTAAATGCAACTTTCTTAATCTGAAATTCTGCGTACGCCTTCCTTTCTGGTCGCGGAGTCAAACCACCTGCCTTGCTCTCGGTTTACACATCTGCCAAATCGAAAAAAACTTGCTGGGGTCCGGCTGCCAGGAACGGAGCAACCACTTCGGCCCACTGGTCACGGGGTAACTTTTCCCTCACGGCGACCTTCTCAAAGACGGCTAGGTATGTCTCCACGTCGTCTGCGGGGGTCATCTTTGGGATCGCCGCACGGACCGCTTTCCGGGCATCATGGACGTGGTGGGACGCTCCGGCCGCCTGTAATGCCATCACATGTTGTAGCAGTAACTGGTTGGTCTCCCGCTGCTGCACGTTAGCCTCTATGAGGGCTTTCACAGCAGCCTCCATGTTGCCAGAAATCACAGGCTGCAACTTTGCCGGCCTAATATAGGACATACACTTTTGCTCAGCAAACAAAGTTCGGCGTTCACGCCAGCCTCACTGCGCATGCCCGCATCCGACACCAAATGTGGGGAGTCGCTCTGGTAGACAGCGGTGCGGGTGCAGTTTAGAGGCAAAACAAGGAGTCCAGATGGTGCATCAAACAGTGTTTTATTCACACTTGCACACCAGAAATGAAAAGCAGTCTCTTGGTGACAGTTCACACACAACGGAAATACTGTGGCAAAACAAAAACAGGCCAACACAGGGTCCAGTCACCTTGGGTGGTTTAGGTGCGGGTTCGCACCTAGCAGTCGGCTTAGCCGCAGGCGATTCCACCTTCAGGTCGCAGGGAAACACCACCTTGCTGAGCTCCTTCCTCCAGGACAGAGAATTCCTCAGCCCTGTTTGCAGGCTCCAGGATAATCACACCCTCAGACACAGCTGCTGGCTGCGTTTTATACCCAGCCCAAAACATGGACTGGACCGTGGGGAGCAGCCACCCACCCTACTCTTTAGCTGCTCCCAGTAAGAGCCGGCCCGGATCGGCTTTGCAGCCATGCTATTTAACAGAGCAGCACTAGCTGCTGCAGACAAAAACCCGGCTCTTACCTCACCGAGGCCAGCAACCTCGTACCTGCTATCAAATACAACACCTTGCACCCTCTTACAATGTGCTGCTGCAGATGGTAGTACTGCTGTATATACTGTACATGTGCTGCTGCCGGCGGTAGTACTGCTGTATATACTGTACATGTGCTGCTGCCGGCGGTAGTACTGCTGTATATACTGTACATGTGCTGCTGCCGGCGGTAGTACTGCTGTATATACTGTACATGTGCTGCTGCCGGCAGTAGTACTGCTGTATATACTGTACATGTGCTGCTGTCGGCGGTAGTACTGCTGTATATATTGTACATGTGCTGCTGCCGGCGGTAGTACTGCTGTATATACTGTACATGTGCTGCTGCCGGCGGTAGTACTGCTGTATATACTGTACATGTGCTGCTGCCGGCGGTAGTACTGCTGTATATACTGTACATGTGATGCTGCCGGCGGTAGTACTGCTGTATATACTGTACATGTGCTGCTGCAGGTGGTAGTACTGCTGTATATACTGTACATGTGCTGCTGCCGGCAGTAGTACTGCTGTATATACTGTACATGTGCTGCTGCCGGCGGTAGTACTGCTGTATATACTGTACATGTGCTGCTGCCGGCAGTAGTACTGCTGTATATACTGTACATGTGCTGCTGCCGGCGGTAGTACTGCTGTATATATTGTACATGTGCTGCCGCCGGCGGTAGTACTGCTGTATATACTGTACATGTGCTGCTGCAGATGGTAGTACTGCTGTATATACTGTACATGTGCTGCTGCCGGCGGTAGTACTGCTGTATATACTGTACATGTGCTGCTGCAGGTGGTAGTACTGCTGTATATACTGTACATGTGCTGCTGCCGGCGGTAGTACTGCTGTACATTCTGTACATGTGCTGCTGCCGGCGGTAGTACTGCTGTATATACTGTACATGTGCTGCTGCCGGCGGTAGTACTGCTGTATATACTGTACATGTGCTGCTGCCGGCGGTAGTACTGCTGTATATACTGTACATGTGCTGCTGCCGGCAGTAGTACTGCTGTATATACTGTACATGTGCTGCTCCTCAGTACACTACTATTCACCGCTTAGATACCTGGGCAGTTAACTGAAAGCCAGGTCACATGATACTTGTGAGAGTCACATGACAGCTCACATGACTGACGCCATGTTTAGTCGTATTCAGCTCTTATTTGGATGCATTTTACAGGACTAAAATAAGCGGCACCTTTTTTTTTCTTTAGGTTACTGTCACATTAGTGTCCCCCACAATTAATAATACCCCCATTAGGACCCCCAAAATAAATAATGGTCCCAAAAACAACCCCCAAAAGGAATAATGCCCCTATTAGCACCCCCAAAAGGAATAATGCCACCATTAACGACCCCCCCCAAAATTAATAATGCCCCCATTAGCACCCCCAAAATGAATAATGCCCACATTAGCTCTTCCCCAAAATGAATAATGACCCCATTAGCATTAAACACAATTAATAGTGCCCCAGTAATAGTAACGCCTCCATTAATGCCACCCAGAATTAATAGTGTCTCTGTTAGTGCTCCCCAGTAATAGTAATGCCCCCATCTCTTCTCTGTGCAAAAAAAAATAAGAAAAAAACTCACCTCCTCCATTTTGATCGTGTGACAGTGAACAGTCGCTGCTGACTGGAAGCTCAGGACAGGACCTGCGCTCCAGCGTGATGACATTTCGCAGGTCCTGTCCTGAGCTTCCAGTCCGCAGCGAGTGTTCACTAGTACAGCACAAGCAAATAGATGGAGTTTTTTCTTAACACAAGTGGGGGAGGGGCGGGAGTTAAAGGCTGGACTAATGAGTGCTTCACAATGGAAGTGCTCATTAGTAACAGTCCATATCGGAAAATCGGCACCAGTAGGGCCACTAAATTACCAGCTTGGCTTGTGAGATACTGGCCAAGTGGCAACCTAGGAGCAGCCTGGCCGAGATATCTGGATCTGGCATTGCCAGATGCAATCTGACACCCGCCCGCACCTTTCACTATATGGGGGACTGGCAGAGATCCAGACGCAACCAGGCAAACATGCGGAGAACTGGACTGAAGAAAACCACTACATCTAGCCTAGATGCACCAAGTTGCAGCCTGATCTCTGCCGGTGCCTATTATAGTGAATGGGGCTGGACGGCAATACTGAACTGCCAGATCTACTGCAGTAGGGTGACTGCAGTAGAATTAGCATATACCATTATGTTTGTGTGTGTGTGTTGGGGGCCAAAGCCTGCTCCACATCCAACAATGGGAAAGCTCCTGACGTCCAGGCCAGCACTATGGCAGCTGCTGTTGAAGTAACAGAAAGCAGCACCTGCAGCAGGAGCAGTGACATCTCCAGGGTCAAAAAGGAGGAGGCACCTCTTCAAGACCTGTGACTGGAGGGATATATCAACAGGTACGGGCAGCAGGAGGGACGAGCAGCAACAACTTTCCCAGGCTAAATAATAGTGGGCAGCAGATGGGACACTTATCCCAATGCGAATGCAAGTAGAAGAGAACGGGGAGCACAACTTCTCTAAGAGGTTCTCTGATTATACCCACAACTAAGTCACAAGCCACAGAGCTCAGGTCCTAGTAATGTCCTGTGTGCTGCCAACTGCTGCCGTGCCGTCCTGCCTACTTGTTACAGCAGTGGGTGTGGAACCACTGTGTAAACCGTACAGATTTGACTTGGGGCTAATCCTAAAGGCGTTATCCTGGCATTGCCCTGGTTTTCACCCTTTAAACCCTATACAAGTGAGTACAGAAAACGGACAGAGGTTGGTAAAAGGCAAGAAACAAAACTACGGCGTGTTTGCAGTGAATTCGCAACTAGACAACCGATTGCTTGTGTGAGAAGTTGCTTTAAAAGGGATTTCCCATCTCAGACAATGGAGGCATATCGCTGGGATATGCCGACCATTGTCTGATAGGTGCGGGTCCCACCGCTGGGACCCACACCTACAATGAGAACAGAGTGGGGAAACAAACGGAGGGCGCACTGCGCATGCGCAGCCATCCTCCATTCATTTCTATGGAGCCGCTGCATCTGCGCCATAGAAATGAATGGGAGTATGGGCCGTGCATGCGCGGTGCTCTCCCATTCACTTCTACGGGAGCAGCGCTTGGTGTTGGACGGACCCCTAGCGATATGTCTGAGATAGGAATACCCCTTTAAGCAAGCCAAGATGACCAGCCATTGGCTGGTGTGAATTAGGGTGCACGTACTGGCTCTTCCAAGAACTAGAAGGAGCACATGCCCTACGGCCAAAGGAGGGAAGGTGTGCTGGCAAAAGGCAGGCTGCAGAGTGTAAGGTGGAACAGTCATTTGGCTCCAGCCGCCAGGCCCACCAAGAGGGGCTAGAGTAAACATGGCAGGTCTGCTCAGAGGGCGGAGTGATAGAGGGCACTGGATGTTTATTTAATACCACTGTTCCTGGACACATGAGGAAGTGAATGGTAACGTTCCTAGCTGTTTCTATTGTGAAAGGCAAGGCTAATGATGTTAAAAGTCAGACCTGTTGGTAAGAATTTTGGGACATTTGCATGTCAATGGCCTGCTCGCTAGCGGTGGAGGCCACTGCTATTACATCGCTTTACCATCGCTTTTCCCCATGCTGTGTAGTTGTTTGCCGGCGGCAAATATTTGAATTGCCCGATAAAAAAGCGTTTGCTTGTTCATCGGAGAATCAGCGGCAGTCTTACACTGCGTGATGATCACTAATGATGGGTAATACAAACGCTCATTAGTAGAGTTGAGCGAACCCGATCGGTATAGTTTGGGTTCGTACCGAATTTTAGGATGTTTGGGACATGGACCTGAACCCAAACATTTTCATAAAAGTTCGGGTTTGGGTCCGTTGTTCAGCGATTCTTTACGCTTTTTGAAAGGCTGCAGAGCAGTCAATCAGCAAGCGTTTTACATCTTTGCCCTAAGAAGCCATCGCAGCCATGCCTACTAATGGCATGGCTGTGATTGGCTGAGTGCAGCATGTGACCCAGCCTCTTTATAAGTTATAAGTCCCGCACGTCACTCTGCTGCTGTTAGTATAGGAAAAGGTTGCTGCCAGTGCTCACAGAGAGAGATTAGGAAAAAAATCTGTTGAACCTGGTGGTGTGAAATCTTCAAGCTACAGCAATTATTCAGGGAGGGTGCTACTGCAATCCTACATTTTTGTACCCAGCCCTGAGCCCAGTGATACTGTAAAGTGCTTTCTTTTTAACCCATATGTTACTGCGGTGGGGGTCGGCAGCCATTTTAGTCACTGCAGTGTCCTTGGACCTGCATGTGTGCCAGCCTGCCAGGGACATCAGTCTAATCATTTTTGGTAGCTCAGTGAAGGAAAAAATCCTTTTTTCTGTCAGTTCAAGTCCCCTACTTTACCTTTTGTATAATTTAGTGGTGACATAGTCCATTTCTGTAGTCTGGGGCAAAAATCTGTATTGTGGTGCTATAGAGCACTTGTGCATACACCGCACCAAAACGTATTTTAAATTTAAGCAGTGAAATAGTGCATCGGTGTATTTTTGGGAAAAAAAGCAGTATTTCTGGTCCACAAAGCAGTTGTGCATACAGCG